>JBBMOL010000214.1:938801-1133801 GCA_037954665.1 Laguncularia racemosa
TCTGAACCTTTTGCTGAGCAACTCTTGAATTCCTCTTGTTGTTATAAGCTAATCTCTTAGATTTGTCTGACAAAAGATTCCAGGCTTCTGAAACCAGTTTAAATGCGCCATCAGCTCCAAGATATTTGTTTTTATCAGGATGCAACAAAAGAGCCAGCTGTCGGTACTGTTTCCTGATTGTCTCATCACTATCCCAAGGGTTTACACTTAGAATGCTATACCAGTCTGACTCTCCACATATTTTGTTCTCAGAAGATATGTATACATCAAGTATAGTCAGCATGAGAGAGAGACCATCAAGTCCTGGAAACAGGTTTTGAGCCTTCACAGCAAATCTTTTTGCACCAGCATAATCTCTTTCAATAAATTTTCTCTCAGCAACTTCTCTAGCCTTCATTGCATCATCTTTGTTACACTCCATAAGTCAGCAACTGGTCTTAATCTGCTTGGTACTCCCAGTACAAAAAAGACAACTAAAGTACCACATAAGACCAGGGAAGTATCCTCATTTTAAATCACCTCTTGTTCATGTGAGTTTTAACAGTGGCAGCATTTTCCTTTCGCTATGCATGCCTGAGAAGAAAAAAATTGAGTTATAATAGAACTAATCTTCAGAGTTCATAACATTTTTTGTTGAAGCCAAAGAACTTAAGTTGGAAAAAACTTAAAATTACATCTAGATCTGGCTGATGAAATTTACATTGCAATCAGCTAAACAATCCTTCAGAAAATGCATGGCATTATGTACTTACAATGAGAATTGTTCTTCAAAAGAAACTATTAAACACTATTGCTGGATGGCATTGATGCTGGGAGATGAAAAAAATAACTTAAGCCATTTGCAATCTATACAAGTTCAGGGATCTAGTAGTAATTCTGTCTGGCTACCACTTTCTTCTTTACTTTTAGAAAGATACAAAAATGAATTTTGATAATCCCCTTCCAACTTATATGCTTATGTTCATATACAATGTACAGAAGATGTACTGTGATCTCTATGAACCATTGAGTTCAAACATTATCCTACACTGCAGAACCATTTTATGGACATTTTTTAACCCTAGAATTGTGATCAATTTATTCCTAAATCTTCTTTCATGGCTTTTCATGAAAATGGAAACTTGGCTATTGAAACACATTCTAAAATTTTATGAATAATAGAGATTCAAAAATTTTAGGACTAGTGGAGCATTTATTCCATGAAAAACACCTCCACACTGTTTATATCGATTGCTCCAATTCATTATTTCCACTGGTCAACTACTTCCATAGAAATCAAAAGCAGTTACCTATTCTTTTAATGATTGCTGTTACTAGTAGCTTTTGATAACACATAACGGTGCAAGATGATGGATGATATCAGTGAGGATAGTTAAATAAGCAGCATGTGCAGACTAGCAAAAATTTTATGCTTTAGTTAACCACCATCACTTACCATATCATGTGCAACTAAAAGCCACCAATCACTATAGACACTTTTGATCACTGCAATAATATTTGGCTAGTAACAATATTAGATATTAACAAATATTGAAAAGAGTTTGGAAAACTTTTTCACAAGACAAATACTCCCTTCAATCTTCATGTGCATTTATGTAAAATGATACCGGTGCCAGTTCAGTTTTGCACATATACTGATAATGGCCCAGCACTTGAGACTGCCACATTATATCAATAGGAAAGTTCAAAGACTACACACATACATTGAAAGTAAGAAGACTAACATGTACTTATGACTGGTTTTTACTAATAAGGATTACATTACGAACCACAAATAAAAAATAAAAAATATAAAAAACACGAAATTTTAAAAGCTCTCTTTCAAATAATTATCTAATTCATCTCATCTACTAGTCAAATAAAGAAAATAATAAGAAGGGGGAAAAAATAAAAATAAAAATCGGTCCTGAATTAATTATTACACAAATTAAAGCAATACCCTTCATGAAAAATAACAACACGATGCAAATACTTCTAACACCCTCATAATACATCCAAAGACTTCAACTCTCATTTTAAAATCTCATCAATTCACCAACTTTATGGTCGCTATAGATCCACAGTAGCATAAATTCAAACAAAGTTACAGCAATTAAACTATCAAAGCATTGAGACAATTGAATTTCGATAACTAATTTCATTATACAGTAAAACCCTAGATTTAGTATAATTAAGACTGGTACACAGAGATTAAGTTAATACATTATTTAAACAAAGAACAAAATCTGGAAAACAAAAATTGAAGAATTGAGTTGGTTTACCCATAGTGGAAGGAAGGTTGTGTGATTGAAATGTTGGAATCATGAGCACAAAATCGCCATTAAGATAATCATTTTCTTTTGCCAAACAGAAATATGAAGAAGGCCTTTAAGAGACAAACCAAGCGTGCCATTGGGCAAGTACCCAAAGTAGTGGAGGTTGGGAAATTTATTTATTTTTTTAACCCAAGAACTAAAAGCTTAACTTGAGTTAATTTTTAACCCATGAGATGGGTTTGTAAAAATATTAGAATCTTGTGCAAATGTTTTCTATCTTTTTTTGGTACTCTATTTATCATATACTATTATAGTAAAAAAAAAAAAAAAGTTCAAAGCAAATTGGTTGATGTGCTTTCCCCCCTCCCCCCATTTTGCTTCATCTTTTTTGTATCATATTAATATTATTTTTAAAGTGTATATTTATAAAAATAAAATATCAAAAGGATAAAAATATAAATATATATATTCTTTTTATAAAATTAAATATCTAGCAAATCCTTAGTAAATTGACTTATCTACCACAAACTATATTTTGTTATGTAAATTAAAAAAAAAAAACAAAGAAAACTATTTTCCATTGATCTCATTCTCCAATCACCATCTTTACTATAATTACAATTATAGATAAACGGATAACCCTATTGTATTGTACCCTACTTAACCGAGTAAGTTCCAAGTGAATATTAAGGATCACATGTTAAGTTCTAGATACAATTTTCCAAAACCCATATCTAGAGAATAGGATATGACTACAAGGTCTTCATATCCTTTACCCATCACAAACCCCGTACTCTAAAATACATAAGATATGTGTAGACACGTTATTTTTACCCCAGTTCGAATTCTAAAAAATATATATATGAATAAATAATAAAACAACAAAAAGCCTGGTTTACAATAAAAAGAAAAGAAAGAAAAATGAAAAATTTTAAAAATGATAAAAAAAAATAAATAACAAAATTAATAAAAAATTGTGAACATTTTCAATAAAAATAAGGAAATATGAGACTCTTAATTAAGTTTGAAAACCCTAAAATCAATAAAAAAAAATAAACAAGATTGTTAGCTTATATATAATTTATGAGTAATAATAAATCGAGAATTGGGCCGACTCAACTGGTTCGACTGGTTGCTTAATGCACGCGAGGAAGGCTTAAGTCACATGTCCGAATCCTGTTTAAGGCACTTTGTGCCGTTTTCATTTTTTTGCCTTGAATTGCCACGTGTCAGCCTCTAATTGGTCATACTCGATCACATGCTTGGTACGTGATTGTCTTCAACCTCCGGTCGACGACTACAGAAGAAGATGATGACGAGTCCAACCGTTCCAAGCTCAGTTTTTAGCCTAAATCCACTATTATTCAACTAATAGATTGATAAATATCATTAAAAACAAAATATTAACATCAATCTTCAACTAAAAAAATCAAATCAAAATCAAAACCATAGATGGAGCACATTCCTACTTCGATTTTGGCGTAATCCAAGATTCCCCGAACTCATCCATGAACTCCTATAAATAGATCGATATCCCACAACTTCAAAAAGGCTGAAAAAATCACAAAAAAAAAAGACACTCATATGCTTCACCTATAGGCTTTCTCTCTCTAGGAAAACCTACCATCAGTCGCCAATTTCTCTCTCGAATAGATACACTTACACACTACCTTAGACCTCCGTTTAGGCTTTAGAAGACTCCTAAGGTTACATAGAATAGGAAAAATCCCATCTTTTGATTCAGTTTCGCTTGGATCGGAAAACACCTAAATCGCCACTCTTGACCACCTCCTAAACCACCACTTAGATTAGCTTTTAGGCGAAAATAACACCACCAATCAATTCATCACCTCCAAAAACCTAGGAAAGCACCCATCAATCACCCATAACGACTGTCGGATCACCACCGACGAGAAGCTCCACCATTGTGACTTGCGAGCCTGAAATCCGACCAGAGATTCGACCCGCGAATCTGTTGTCCGACCCGCGTCATCCAGCAATCCAATTGGTTTTCTTTTTTCTTTTTTCTTTTATTCTTTTTTTTCTATATATTTATTATTTTAATTCATTTTTAGATTATCTTTAATTAAAAGAAAAAAAATAAAAAATGTAAAATAATAATAATTATTAAAAATAAGAAATAAAGTACCTTTTGGGTTGTTGTGGTGTATACCATCACCCAATGGCGAATAAAAAAATAATAAATAAAATAAAAATAAAATTTTTAATTAAATAAAAATCTTTAGTACAAGTTAGGATGTTAGAAATAAAAAAAATAAAAAAATGGAAAATCAAAAAGAAAAAAAAATAATAATGAAAAAAAAAACTAAATTAAATAAATAAAAACAATGTTAGTATAGGTAATATATTAAGAACAAGTGAAAATGAAAAAATAATAATAAATTTTTAGTTTAAGGTTTTTATAATAAGAATAAAATGTTTCTAAAATATAATATTTTAAGGTTTTGTTGCTTAGAGTTTTTTAAAAATAAAAATTTGATATGAGGTTTTTCCCAAATTTAGGTTATTTTAGATTTTCCAAAAAATGAATCATCTAATAATCTAGGTCATTTAGGTATTTTCTTAATAAAAATTAATATGATTAAATAACATAAATCCAGTGCTTTTTATTAAATAAAATGAACCAACAAACTAAAATTTTTCATAAAAGAAAAAGTGAACTACGGATAGTTTGATCCTAGCTAACAGATACGTAGACACCTTTAGGGCAACCATAATAAAATAAAAACTTTATGTTAGGAAAATAATCATAAATAAAAAAATTAAGTTAAAAAATAAAAAAACTTTAAAAAATAATATAAAGCCTTTAAGAATTTAAATAAAATAAAAACTTTAGAGGAATCATAATAATATAAAAAAAACTTCATAAAAAATAAAATTAAAATAAAAACTTTAGAAGAATTAGATGAATAAAAACTTTAAGTTATTAACAATAAAACCTTAGAGAAATTAGATTTTAGGTTTTCTTTTAATATAAATTCAAAATCTTATAAAAATTTAAAAACATAAAAAAAGTAATAATAAAGACCTTTTAGTAAATATTCTTGAAAATTCTACGTGATAACCGCTTAGGTTTTAATAGGTTAATCCCAAAATCCAGTACCTTCGGTTTACATTTTTCTAAAATACCTTTTTTAGGAAAATTCGCATATTAGTAGCTAGTGAAGGTTAATCTAATAAATTAACTTTAACTTTATTTTCCAATTTAGGTTAGTGGTGACTCCTTTCAAAAATTATTTTTTCTTAATTTAGTCGAGTAATCTATATCAAATGGATATGATTTAGTATAGATTAAAATTGAGGAAAATAATCAAAAACATGTCTCGACAGTATGTTAAATGGTATCATGTATCTAATGAATAATAAATGATAATATTGTATTTTTTATTATTAATTGTTTTAGTAACAAAAAGAAGAAGAAGAAGAAAGAAAGAAAGACCTTGTTTATTAATAATTGTTTTATTAATAATCCTAAATGACTAAAATTAATGTTGCCTCTTTCACTTTGTTGATTACTCTACTTGCCTCAAATTATTCTTGGGTTGAATTAAATTTGTAAACTCATGAATTCCAATATATAAAATGAACAAATGTGAGCTATTGGAGCACTAGAGGTTCTCCAGCATTTAGACTCCAATACTCAAGTTAGACAAGTAGTGTGAGAAAATGGCTTGTGGGTAGTATTAGATATCTTACTTGGTTAGGGGACCTCCTATTTATAATGTTAGTGAGATGTTATATTTAGGCAAGTAAATCTTTCTTGAGAATGCCTTGTTTACTCTAGAAAAGATTCAATAAGACATGCTCCTCAAAAGAGTTAAATTACTTTCCTAATCTATATCGATTAGTTTAGGGACTTTCTTACTCTATGATTTTACTCAAATAGGGCAAGCCCTTAGGCCCTAGGCCGATTTAAGCCTATAACACTTGCCTCCCACTTGAACTTTGGCTAACCTTAGTATTCAAAGCACTCACACTTCAACTTTTGTCGAGTTACCCTTCAAGTCATGCCACTCTAGTTGAGCCGAGCTGAGTTGAGGATTAACTTATCTATGCTAAAGATACTTGGTCAAGTTGATTGAGGGGATTTGACCTAAGGTTTACTCTATCAATCTATGTCTATATTAATGAGCCACGACAAGCAATTATTAAATTCTAGGTTGGCCCCTAAACTTAAGAAAGCAAAGACGCTTGTTGGATACACTTCTGTATTTTCAATTTTCAAATCCAAATCACACATACTCACACACAAATCTACACACTTAATGTGTGAAGACATGTGGCAAGATGGGGTTTGAAGTAGTTACAAAAGCCAAAATATCATAATCCTTCATTTTGGCAACAAGACACATGGTTCAATCTCAAGTGCTCTTGGAAATTGCATATGTCTTCCTTAATTGCTTATATAAGGCATCAAGACAGTATTTTTCATACTTTCGCATCCTTTGTTCTCTCAAATCACTTTCGAATCTCTTCAGATTTCCTTACGAACTCATTGTAAACACTCCATTTTTTACGCTAATAATTAATAGTGGTCAATTTTTATTTTTTTTTTCATTTTTTACAATTTTTCTTATAATTTAGCAAAAAAGGAAAAAATATTCAAAAAAACAAAATAAATAGGGAAAATATATCAATTTTGGAAAATAATTGTAGAAATAATAAGAAAAGGGGTTAAATAATTTTTACAAATTTTTTGAATTTCAAAATAATACAAAAATAATAAAAATTGCATTGCATATATGCAAATTGTGAAAATAAAAAAAAAATGAGAAGTGGTCCGAGTCATGGTCTGATGCGTGCGGGGGAGGGGTGCGTCACAGGTTCGAATCCCACGAGGGGCACTTGCTGTCGTTTTCATTTTTTTCCTTTCCCAGCTGCCATGTGGCAGCACGCGATAGGCCGGCCCAGATTACGTGCGAAGCACGTGATCGTCTTCTTCGCCCAAACAGACGCGAGAGGAAGCCGGAGCGGGTCCGACGGAGCTGACATCGTCTTTTTTCCTCGAATCTTTTGGATTACTGTCAATCTTAAGCCAAATCAATTGGATAAATCATAAAAAAAAAACAACGGATTGGCATCAAATCTCCGAGATAAGGTCAAATCCGAAATGGAAAAAATATGAGTTTAACCGAACGACGAATCTGAGCTTATCCGGAGGAGCTTTTGAGTGTCTATAAATAGGACTTGAGGGGAGGAAGCTAAATCAGGAATCGGAAGAGAGAAAGGAGAGAGAATAAGAGAGATCGGAGCCGCCGGAGTTCACGCGACCTACGCGACCTACGACCACCGACCACCTCTTCGAACCACCACTTGGAGGAGCTTTTGGAGAAATCCACCACCACCATCGAGTCCCTTGTCCTCAGAAACGTTAGAAACACCCCTTAATCGACAGAAACGGACGTCGAAATGCCACCCGCGAGGATCTCTGACCGCCGCCCGATTCGACTTGACTCGACCCGCGCATTGTATCCAAATCCAGGTAAGTCGGATTTTTCGTTATTTATTTATTTATTGTATTATTTATTTACAATTCGAAAATAAAATAAAAAAAGAGAAAAAAATGCAAAAATAATATTAGGAAAAACGGTAGAATTTAGATTAGTTTATTATTTTCATGTTTAGTTTAGAATAGATTGAATAATAAAAAATAAAAAAAAAATAATAATATTAATATTAGAGGTAGGTTAATAATAGGGAAATAAAAATAATTTTTATCACATAGAAAAATCCTTTTCTTAAATAAATCCAAAATTGGTTTTTCCTTCAACTAATTTTTTTTTCAAAAATAAAATAATCAAGCTTAGGCTTGGATTTTTTTCCAAAAAAAATGCTAAAAATGATAAAAACGTAAATTTGAAATATTTTCATAATTAAAATTAACAAACCCACTAAAGTTTTTCATGAAAAGTGAACTATGACTTGTTTTATCCTGAATAGCAGGTACGTAGGCACCCGTTTGGAGCAACTCTAAAAAAGAATAAAAAATCATTTTCCATATTAGAATAAGTTGTTTTTAATCAATAAGCAAAAAAAAAAAAACAACAAAAAATAAAATAAAAAATAAATAAATAACAATAAAAGACATTAGGATAGGGTTTAGATTTCAGAAGAATAAGGTGGTAACTTTAAGGTTTTACTAGGTTAGCCTCCGAGTCCAGCAACTTTGGTTTTCCCTTTCCTCTTTCACAACAATGAAAAGAGGAAACCTCGCTGACTAGTTGTCCAAATTAGGATTAATCTGCTCAATTAGTCATAATTCAATAATCTTTCCCAACTTCAGTTGGGTGGCAACTCTAAAATAAGAGAAAATTCCTAGTTCAAGTCGAGGATTTATATTAGATGAGCATAGGGTCTAGTATAAATTGGATTAGGAATGAAAATAAAAAAATAAAAAATTAGACTCAATAGGATGGCAACTCCATTGGGGACACTCCCTAGTAGGCTAGCCACTTGAACCTTCCGAAATCACCATTTCAAAAATGTCTTTTGATTGTTATATTGTTGCTAACCTTTCAGGGGTTTAATGAAATTAGGGGTATATGTATTTTTTACCATTGAGTCTGCATGCATGTAATCGTGTGATTAGATACAGTCAAACCCAGGCCGTCTTAGGACCCTAAGATAGGGGGCCATTGTGTAGGTTTCGGGCGAAGTGATATGATCACCGTTCGGGACTGATTAGGCTACCCCACCCAATGCTTCGATATGGCCTGAGTCCATTTCTTCAAGAATGCGAGAGGCGATGGAGCTTGGGGACCTGTTAGAACCCACCTATTTGCATACATGAAGTCATGGGCTGGGAATTGATTAATGATGTAATGCTTTTGCTCTTTTCTTGGAGTTTAGATATATTTCCCCTATAATAACATCATTTATACTTTGTAAAAAGTTTTTGTAATTAGATATTTCTATTGTAATAGATGGCTAGTTCTACAGTCGATCGCCTCCTCTATAAAGAGATCTAGGTCTGCAAACCTCTGGATCCAAAGTTGGTACTAGACCATTGGTTTACTCTGTACAATCCTGAAGAGCAGGCCTTCATTCAACAAAAGATAGGGCCCATCCTTTCACTGATGAAGATGGAAATAAACTTACCTTTGATACGGGCTATCCTCCAGCTATGGGAAGTAGAGCCCGCAGCTTTCTTCATTGGGCCACATGAGATCACCCCCACTCTGGAAGAATACACCCAACTTCTGTAGGCCCTATCACTAACCGGCGAGGTGTATGTACCAGATCTTGAGGCTGGGCCAACTGGTATTTTCAGTAGACTTTTGGGTATCCACAAGACAACAATCAACAAGGCCTTAGCAAACTGTAACGGATATTGCATACGGATGGACGAGTTAGAAGCCTGGTTTATAGCCCGGGAAGATGATGGGGATAGGAAAGACCTATTATGCGGAGAGCCCAAGAACTACAAGCAGAGAAGGGTGAGTGCTTTCATCCTGACAGCCTTCGCCACCATACTCTTCCCCCACTGGAACCTTTTATGCCCACTACCGAGTCGTAGAGCTGGTGGCCCAATTCTCGAAAGGGAAATCTTATATCCCGGCTCTACTGGCTGAGCATATCCGGAACTTAAACTTTGTCAAGAGGAAAGGCCACGGGATCCTCCGCTCAAACAACAACCTCATCCTGATTTGGTTTATGAGCCACCTCAAATGTTTTGGGTTGAACCTAATCCGGAAATCTTTAGCCCAACAAGTGGACCTTGTGGACTTATGCATAGAAAAGATAAAGCTGTTCGATGACCTTACTAGCCATAGTTGGGTGGAAGTGCTAAAGAGTTTTAGTGCCGACGACATCCTGTGGATAGTTAGATGGAGTTGCTGCAACAAAGTCATCATAACCTACAGAAACTTTCAGGCCGTTCCTCTAATCGGTATCAGCGGATGTATAGGCTATCATCCAAACTCAATGGTTTGCCAGTTCGGTACCATCCAAGACATAGTTCATCGACCATCACTAGAAGCAATCACGTTCGAATACTAGGACCCAAATCTGCTAGTAGCTGAGAAGTTTGCCAAGCTGGCAGAGGTCAAAGCCCTATGGGAAGCCCAAATCAAGAGCCCCAACGTAGACTTCGGAGACTTGGATGGCGAAGTGGGCAAGCATCGAGCCACCAGGGATTTCGTGATCCACCAGCTATATCAAATAGGAGAAAGGGCATATTGAGTCCCAAATGTCACCTAACCTGAGCCAGACAAGGTAGACCTAGAGCTGAAACCTATTTGGAACAAGTCAGGGCCTAGATGGAGGTATACTT
The DNA here is from genome assembly GCA_037954665.1 of Laguncularia racemosa. Lineage (NCBI taxonomy): Eukaryota > Viridiplantae > Streptophyta > Magnoliopsida > Myrtales > Combretaceae > Laguncularia > Laguncularia racemosa. The sequence goes on from JBBMOL010000214.1 coordinate 949,350, forward strand.
CGAAGTCGTAGACTATAAAAAGGATATTTGGAAGGGCAGATTTAAAGAGTCTGATCAAAGGAACAAGGCCTTAGAAGCTCAATTAGAGAAGACCCAAGCTAGAGTTAAAGAGCTGGAAGCTATCATCAACGGAAAACCGATGCCTATGCAACAGAAGAAGAAGAGGACTAGGAAATAGATTAGCATTGTACTTTTACTTTTTTCATTTTTCAAGTATCGAACTTCAAGTTTCCAATATTAATAAAAATAAAGTTTCAGTATTATAACATTAATCGATTGTTGGCCCCTTTATTTTAGCATCTGTGTGACACATGCATCATATTTACATACATGCATTAAACTAAGAAAAATGCACGACAGGTGTCAAAGATAGCTCCTAAACAACTGAACCCTCCAAGGAGCCCAATCTACACCCGCTCAAAGACCAAAATGGCAAACAGTGGCAACAATAGCGACAATCGCAACAACACCAGCGCTGATACCGCCTCAGATCCTAGGATCGTATCCTTAGAACAAACAATCCAGCGATTGGCTACACAAGTCCACCTCCTGACTAAGAGTATTGGCCTCCTTTGCACCACCTAACCAACTCAAGAAGAACACTCAGGGGCCAAAAAAGGGAAAGCAGTAGAGGGTCAACCTCCAGAGTATGAAGAGATCAATTCCCAACTCAACCCGGCATTCGAATATGAACTGAGAGTCAACCTCGGTCCAACCTTGGACGACATAAAAAGGGAGATGGAGGATAGGCAAAAGGAGATGGAAAGAAAACTTTTTCAACAGCTGGCTGATAAGATGAAAACAATAGAGGGACCTGATGGTTTTGAGTAGGTAGGAATCACTAACCTACCAGTATATGGGGAAGAAGTGTACCTAGAGAAGTTCAAGACCCTAGAATTTGAAAAATATGATGGCACTGGATGCCCCAAGATGCATACAAAGCTGTACGTATGGAAGATGAGCAAGTATGCCCAATATGACCAGCTCGTGATCCAGACCTTCCAAGATAGGCTTACAAGCATTGCCCTCGTTTGGTATGCACACCTAGACTTCAACCAAGTCAATACCTGGGAGAGACTTGCTCGGGCATTCTATGATCAATATAAATTCAACATCGAAGTTGCCCCTTCGGTAATGGACTTAGGAAATCTTCAAAAGAAACACACTGAGTTTTTCAAGGAGTATGCTCAGCGTTGGAGAGCTCAGGCTGCTAGGGTAACGACCCCAATTTCTGAAAAGGAGTTGACATTCATCTTTGTCAACACGCTGGATAAGACTTACTTCTAACATATGGTGGGCCAGACGTCATCTAGCTTTGCAGAAGTAGTAGCAGCAGGGTGCCGAATCGAGAATGCCATCACGTCAGGGAGACTCTCGACATCGGATCCTCCTAGAATCACATCATCACAGAGGCCCCTAGGGAGAAACAAAGCCAAGGAGTCCACCGTCAACACAGTTAACTCTGGTAAAGTGGACAAGGTTGGGACCCGTGTGACATTCCAGACCACGAGTGCCCCACTCTAGCAGTCCCCAATAAATCACACCCAGGCCACCAAAGTCTTAAGACAGTTCACTCTGATCCCGATCCTGTGAGTGGATAATTTGATCAACTTCGAGATCCCAAGTGACTGGTACAAGCCTAGAAATTTTGACTCAAGCCTCAAATGTGATTATCATATGGGCTAAGAAGGGCATTCCACAGACCGATGCTGGAGGCTCCGAAACAAGATTCAAAATCTGATTGACACTGGAATAGTGCAATTGGACTTTATTAACACACCAGCACCCAATGTCAACACTAATCCGCTGCCCAAACATAAGCCCACTGTCAATATGATCACGTCCGAAGAGCCGAACTCTAAAGAGTCCCCAAAACAGCAAAAAGCAATAGTGTAGCAAGAAAGTCGCCCACGCCAAGCCCCGAATGAAACCCCTAAATCACAGATCAAGAAAAGATGGTTAGTTGGAGACCCAACAGTTGGTACCCTAGGTGAATCGCATGGGAGATTTGAATATCTGGTAAATTACTCTTTCACACCAACTGAGTATAGGCCACCTAATGGATGGGGGCCCGAGTTTGAGAAAGAATACAACCTACCAAAGGAGAGGGAGAAGTCCGTGAACATGATTAAATCAGACCAAAAGCCGATAGTCATAAAGTGTTACAAGGGACAATCTATTGAGGTGCAAATTCCAAAGAAGAGATATGTATTCAATGTCCCAATACCCGCAAAGAGGTATAAGGCGATACCATTTGACTATCGGGTTCTCAATTAAGAAAGACCCCCTATCGTAGGAGGAATCACCCACTTTGGGAGAATTTATGACCCAAAATACAGGATCTCAACCGAAGAGCCCAACACTGAGGTAGGGAAAGAGGAAGAAGAGAGGCTCTCTGCATTTATAAAGATGGTCAAGGCAAGCGAATATAAGATCATGGAACAACTAAACAAGGTTCCAGCCCAAATATCACTTATGGGCCTCCTTACAATGTCTGAGCCTCACAGGAAAGCACTCTTTAAAGTGCTCAAATAGATTAAGGTACTAGAGGGCATCGCAATAGAGAAATTGAGCCATGTGGCGGATTCAATCTTCACCATGGATTAGATATCTTTCTCTCCCGAAGAGTTAGGGGAAGACGGAGACCAACATACAAAACCACTGTTCATAGTGGTAAAATGCAACAATACAATCATCTCCAGAGTACTCATTGACAATGGATCCTCTCTCAGCATATGCCCTTTGGCTACCCTTGACCTGCTGGGAGTTGATCCAAGGAACATCAAGCCAAGCTCAACGGTGGTTAGGGCCTTCGATGGGTCCAAGAGAGAAATAGTAGGGGATATCAACTTACCAATGGAGATTGGTCCATAGATATTCCACATCTCCTTCCAAGTCCTTGACATTCCAAGGTCTTTCAATCTACTATTGGGAAGGCCGTAGATACATACCGCTGGAGCCATACCATCAAGTCTACACCAGAAAGTCAAGTTCATAGCGAATGGACAGATCATCACTGTGCTGGGAGAGCAAGATTATGCCATCTATAAAGAGACCGCCATTCCCTACATCAGGGAAGACAGTTTTGAAGACTTTGGCCTCCAAATATTCAACGAGGTGAATGTGGTAACTAGCAAGAAGGGCTATCAGTTTAAGGAGGGACAACAAGGGACGTTTGGACTAGGGTACGTTCCTACAGCCCAAGAAGACGCACAAGCAAGAGGTAATAGAGGTAGAAGGAAAGAGAAGCCAAGCGACACCCCGATGCATTTTCCACCCCTCCAGCAATCATTTAAGCAAGCAACTACCATTCAAGAGCCAAGGATAAGCGAAACCGACATCAGCGATGAAGGCTCGACCTCTCGCACGTCCAAGCAGCATCTAGCTCTTAACAATTGGTTATGTTATCCTATTGATAGCACTAAGTCAGCTCAAAGATAAGGAACAATTATTAAACAAATTTCTATTGTGGTTTTGTTTCAGATTCAATAAATTGCAATTCATTTTTTGCTTATATATACATACTCTTGTTTCACTTTACCCACGGATTCCCTACCATCGAACGTTAGGGATATTTCGCACAGGTAAGTAATGAAAACACTAATATCGTTTCTAACACTGCTGGGTCAACCGTTGGAGGCGATGTCCTTGACCACGAAATAATATAAGAAAATTGGCAAAAACATGAACAAAGTGGGATTTCAATAGAGGAGCCGGTGGAGACAGTAAATCTAGGAAGCACTGAGAAACCTAAAAACCTCAAGATTGGGGCCAATTTGAGTGCCGAGCAAAAGCACGAGATAGTCGAGTTGTTAACTGAATATGCAGATGTATTCGTCTGGTCATATGGCGACATGCCAGGACTAGACCAGTTAATAGTAGTTCACAAGCTTCCCATAAGGGAAGATGTTAAACCTAAAAAGAAGAAATTGAGAAGATTTAGGCCTGACATCTTACTAAAGATTAAAGAGGAAGTAAAAAAACTACTAGAAGTGGGGTTCATTGAAATGTTTGACTATTTGGAATGGGTAGCAAATATAGTCCTCGTTCTAAAAAAGAATGGGAAAGTATGTGTATGTGTAGACTTCCGAGATTTAAACCAAGCTACGCCAAAAGACAACTTCCCTCTACCTCACATCGATGTCCTGGTAGACAACACCGCAGGGAACCATCTCTTCTCATTTATGGACGGTTTCTCAGGATATAATCAAATAAAAAAGGCCGAAGAAGATAAAACTAAGACGATCTTCATCACAACATGGGGAACTTTCTGTTACAAAGTCATGCCCTTTGGTTTAAAAAACGCCGGGGCAACGTATCAGATAGCCATGGTCACGATACTTCATGATATGATGCATCGAGAAGTCGAAGTATACATCGACGATATGATAGCCAAGTCTAAGGAAGAAGAAAGCCATGCAGTTATTCTATGGAAATTATTCAAACGGCTAAGAAAGTTTCAACTCAAGTTAAATCCAGACAAAGGCACTTTTGGAGTCACAATAGGCAAGTTGTTAGGTTTTGTCATAAGCCGAGAAGGCATTAAAATCGACCCTGACAAAGTAAAGGCCATCCTAGAACTACACTCTCCACATAATATCAAAGAGGTGAGAGGTTTGCTGGGAAGGTTGAATTATATAGCCCGTTTCATCTCACAGCTCATAGACAAATGCCACCCACTATTCCGTCTGCTGAAAAAGAATGCCGCAGTAGAATGGGACGATGAGTTTGAAGAAGCATTCAAGACAATCAAAGACTATCTCATAAATCCCCCAGTCTTGATAGTTCCAAAACAAAGGAAACCCTTATTCTTATACCTCACAATACTCCCTAAATTCATGAGGTACGTGCTAAGACAGAAAGATGAAGAGGGGAGAGAACATTCCATATATTATCTAAACAAGAAATTCATAGACGGGGAACAGAGGTATTCGGAAATAGAGAGGACTTGCCGTGCTCTGATTTAGGTCATGCATTGATTGAGGCAATATACCCTTTACTATCCCATTGAGTTGCTAACAAGACACGATCCTCTGAAGTACTTGGCAAAGAAGCCCGTTCTGTTAGGGAGGATCTCTAAATGGCAAATGCTCTTATTAGAATTTGATATTACATACATAAATCAAAATTCAATAAAAGGGCAATCTTTAGCCGACTAATTAGCAGAACACTCAGTTGAGGGAGATCCTTAAGAATCACAAGCCCAATTCCCTGATGAAAATATATTAACAGCGAAAAGCGCATCAACAGAAGACTGTGGGACAAAACAAAGCCCTAAGTGGAAGATGTTCTTTAATGGAGCTGCCAATGTATTTGGTTGTGGGATCAGGCAGTGCTAATATCACCAAAAGGAATATAATTCCCTTCAGCAACGAGACTCACATTTCCATATACTAATAATATTGTGGAATATGAGGCATGCATCCTCGGCCTCAAAATGGCTTACCACATGGAAATCCGTGAATTAGAAGTGTACGGAGATTCTTCGCTCATCATATTACAAACAAGAGGGGAATACAAAACTAAAGACCCTAAGTTGGTACCATACCATTAGCATTTGATAGAGCTAATCGATGAATTCGAGGCAATCACCTTTGCATTTATCCCGAGAACTCAGAATCAGTTTGCAAATGCACTCGCCACACTAGCATCTATAATTCAGATAATAGGGGGAGTCAAAGTCCAACAATTGAAAATAGAAATCGAAAATCAACCCGCCTATTGTTTGGTAATCGAAAAAGCACAAGATGGTAAGCCTTGGTATTATGATATCAAAACTTTTCTCCAAGAAAGCAAATACCCTGAAATGGCTAGCAAAAATGACCAAAGAACACTCAGAAGGTTAGCAAGTCATTTCTTATTAAATGGGTCTGTGCTTTATAAAAGATTGCCTTATATCACCTTGTTATGATGTGTGGATAGAAATGAAGCATGTGAACTGATGAAAGAAGTGCATGAAGGAGTATGTGGACCTCACATGAGCGGCTACATGTTGGCCCGAAAAATCATGAGATTGGGTTACTACTGGCTAACCATGGAATCAGATTGTATCAAATATATCAAGCACTGTCACTTATGTCAAGTTTATGCAAACCGAATAAATGCCCCGCCTAAAGAGCTTCATTCGTTGTTTACACCATGGCCTTTCTCCATGTGGGGGATCGATATCATTGGCCCAATCGCTCCAACAATGTCCAATGGTCACAGATTCATACCGGTAGCCATTGATTACTTTACTAAGTGGGTAGAAGTTTCGTCATATGCTAGTGTCACAAAAGGAGTAATAGCTCGATTCTTGAAAAGGGACATAATAGCTCGATACAGAGTTCCAGAGTCAATCATCACCAACAACGGTACCAACCTCAACAACAAGTCGATGACAGACTTGTGTCGACAGTTCCATATAAACCATAGAAATTCGACTCCCTACCGACCTTAGATGAATGGGGTAGTGGAAGCAGCCAATAAGAATATCAAAAGAATCATCGAAAAGATGACAATCACTTACAAAGATTGGCACGAGATGTTTCCATTCGCCCTCATGGCTTACAGAACCTCAATTCGAACATCTACTGGAGTTACCCCATATTCTCTAGTATATGGTACCAAGGTAGTCCTATCAGTTGAAGTCGAAATACCATCCTTCATAATTTTATCAAAAGTGCACTTAGATGAGTCAGACTGGTTAAAGAAGAGGCTCGATCAGTTGAATTTGATCGACAAAAAAAGACTCACTGCGTTATGTCATGGCTAGTGTTACCAACAAAGAAGGGCCCGAGCAATTAACAAGAAAATGAGGCCTCGATGTTTCAAAGAAGGAGATCTAGTGCTAAAGAAAGTTCTCTCGAATGCTCAAGATTCTAGAGGGAAGTTTACCCCAAACTATGAGGGCCCATATGTTGTAAAGAAAGTATTGTCAAGAGGTGCTTTGATATTAATTCAAATGGATGGTCTAGAATTGAAAGACCCCATTAATACAGATGCTGTTAAGATATACTATCCTTAGGGAAGAAAATTGAAATTTTGCCAATGTTTATGAATGCCAATATTCAGTACAAATCTCGTTAAGTCTAGTTTTCATTTCTTTTACAAGCAAAGATAATGTCTTTGAATGATCGATGACTCCAACCAATTCTCATTAAAACAAATATTCCTAAACACATTACCCATCACTTCACCAATGAATAATGAACATTGAAATGATAATGAATCTCAATAGATTTTGTGACATAATTCTACTTACTTTTGAGCATTAAACCTAGTGCATTAATAGGATATTACCACATCCACAAGGGCTATGCTCATAAGAAAGGAAGCGCATCAAGGCCCTCAGCCCTGTTTTGAAGCAAGAGTAAGCAAAGGAGAAACAAACCAGCATGAAGGTTTGGTTTGTTTGGTTGCTATTCGCGATAAATTGGTAAGCATCTTAGAGTAAATAACCATCATTCACATATTATAAGACATCTATTATCAAATCCTTTGACCCGTTCGCTAGAAGCATTTTCAAAAGTGTTAGGTTAGTCAGCCCGCAGAGGAGCACTTTCCTAAACACCCTCTCTCGGGGTCAGCCCATAGGGGCACCTTTCGAGATACTTATTTTTTAGGGTTGCAAGTCTAAGAAGATGCTTCCCGCTATAGGTTAGTCAGCCTACAATGGGGCACTTTCCTAAACATCCCCTCTCAGGATTAGCCCATAGGGGCACCTTTCAAGACATTTCTTCCCTTGGTTTGCAAGTTTAAGAAGACACTTCCTACTATAGGTTAGTCAGCCCATAGAGGGGCATTTTCCTAAACATCCTCTCTTAGGGTCAGCCCATAAGGGCACCTTTCGAGACATTTCTTCCCCGAGGTCGCAAGTCTAAGAAGACGCTTCCCGCTATAGGTTAGTCAGCCCATAGAGGGGCACTTTCCTAAACATCCTCTCTTAGGGTCAGCCCATAAGGGCATCTTTCGAGACATTTCTTCCCCAAGGTTGCAAGTCTAAGAAGACGCTTTCCGCTATAGATTAGTTAGTCCACAAAGGGGCACTTTCTTAAACATCCTCTCTAAGGGTTAGCCCATAAGGGCACCTTTGAAGACATTTCTTCCCCAGGGTCGCAAGTCTAAGAAGACGCTTCCCTCCATCGGTTAGTCAGCCCACAATGGGGCACTTTCCTAAACATCCTCTCTTAGGGTTAGCCCATAGGACCACCTTTCGATATACTTATTTTTCAGGGTTGCAAGTCTAAGAAGGCGCTTCCCGCTATCGATTAGTTAGCTCATAGGAGCACTTTTCAAATCTATTGATTAGTTAGCTCGTAGGAGAACTTTTCGAATCTATTGATTAGTTAGCTTATAGGAGCACTTTTCAAATCTATCGATTAGTTAGCTCATAGGAGCACTTTTCAAATATGTCGATTAGTTAGCTTATAGGAGCACTTTTTGAATCTATGGACTAGGAGCACTTTTCAAATTTGTTGATATCGATTAGTTAGCTCATGAGAGTACTCTTCGAAGACAGTTCTTCCCAAATAGTCGCTAGTCTAGCCAAACGCTTCTATTGACAGGTGGCCAGCTCATAAGAGCACTTCCTGAAACAATCTTCTCTTTAAGGTTGCTAGTCCGATAAGACACTTCCTATTAACAGCCATTCCACTCACAAAAACACACCCCTAAATAATCCTTGAGATATTTCTTATCGTCGATTAGTCAGCCCATAGAGCACTTTTCAAGAGGATACGTTACTTTAGATTGTTAAGTTGTTTAAGACCATTTCCTGAACAATACCAATCATCACAAAGCACTCATGGGATTATTAGCTCATAGAGCATTTTCCTACTAAAGACCAAATTCCAGATAACTAGCCAAACTAGGGCGTTATCCATTTAGTCTAGAGGCAAAAAATGGCATCTTTCTTATCTTTGTAGTTAAGTTTTGCAAACTTTATCACAAAGAAGAGCAGTTGTAAACACCCCATTTTTTACTCTAATAATTAATAATGGTCAATTTTTAATTTTTTAATTTTTTACAATTTTTCTTATAATTTAGCAAAAAAGGAAAAAATATTCAAAAAATAAAATAAATAGGGAAAATATATCAATTTTGGAAAATAATTATAGAAATAATAAGAAAAGGGGTTAAATAATTTTTACAATTTTTTGGAATTTCAAAATAATACAAAATTAATAAAAATTGCATTGCATATATGTAAATTGTGAAAAAAAAAATGAGAAGTAGGCTAGCCCAGCTGGTTCGAGTTATGGTCTGATGCGCGCGGGGGAGGGGTGCATCATGGGTTCAAATCCCACGAGGGGCACTTGCTGTCGTTTTCATTTTTTTCCTTTCCCAGCTGCCACATGGTAGCATGCGATAGGCCCGCCCAGATCACGTGCTTCGCACGTGATCGTCTTCATCGCCCGAACTGATGCGAGAGGAAGCTGGAGCAGGTCCAACGAAGTTGGGATCATCTTTTTTCCTCGAATCTTTTGGATTACTGTCAATCTTAAGCCAAATCAATTGGATAAATCACAAAAAAACAACGGATTAGCATTAAATCTCCGAGATAGGGTCAAATCCGAAACGGAAAAAATATGGGTTTAACTGAACGACGGATTTGAGCTTATCTGGAGGAGTTTTTGAGTTTCTATAAATAGAACTTGAGGGGAGGAAGCTAAATCAGGAATCGAAAGAGAGAAAGGAGAGAAAATAAGAGAGATCGGAGCCGTCGGAGTTCATGTGACCTACGATCGCCGACCACCTCTTTGAACCACCACTTAGAGGAGCTTTTAGAGAAATCCACCACCACCATCGAGTCCCTCGTCCTTAGAAATGTCAAAAACGCCCCTTAATCAATAGAAACAGACGTCGGAAGGCTACCCGTGAGGATCTCCGACCGCCGCCCACTTCAACCCGATTCGACCTAGCCCGACTCGGTTCGACCCGACCCGACCCGCGTACTGTATCTAGATCTAGGTAAGTCGGATTTTTACTTATTTATTTATTATATTATTTATTTGTTTATTTATTTACAATTCAAAAATAAAATAAAAAGAGAAAAAAATGAAAAAATAATATTAGGGAAAATGGTAGAATTTAGATTAGTTTATTATTTTCATGTTTAGTTTAGAATAGATTAAATAATAAAAAATAAAAAATAATAATAATAATAATAATAATAATAATAATAATAATAATATTAGAGGTAGGTTAATAATAGGGAAATAAAAATAATTTTTATCACTTAAAAAAATCCTTTTCTTAAATAAATCCAAAATTGGTTTTTCCTTCAATTATTTTTTTTTTCAAAAATAAAATCATCAAGCTTAGGCTTTGATTTTTTCCAAAAAATGCTAAAAATGATAAAAATGTAAAATTGAAATATTTTCATAATTAAAATTAACAAACCCACTAAAGTTTTTCATGAAAAGCGAACTACGACTTGTTTGATCCTGAATAGCAGGTACGTCGGCACCCATTTGGGGTAACTCTAAAAAAGAATAAAAAATCATTTTCCATATTAGGATAAGTTGTTTTTAATCAATAAGCAAAAAATACAACAAAAAATAAAGTAAAACAAAATAAATAACAATAAAAGATATTAGGATAGGGTTTAGAATTTAGAAGAATAAGGTGGTAATTTTAAAGTTTTAATAGGTTAGCCTCCGAGTCCAGCAACTCTAGTTTTCCCTTTCCTCTTTCATAATAATGAAAAGAGGAAACCTCACTGACTAGTTGTCCAAATTAGGATTAATCTGCTCAATTAGTCCTAATTCAATAATCTTTCTCAACTTCAGTTGGGTGGCGACTCCAAAATAAAACAAAATTCCTAGTTTAAGTCGGAGATTTATATTAGATGAGCATAGAGTCTAGTATAAATCGGATTAGGAATGAAAATGAAAAATAAAAAATTAGACTCGACACTCATACATTTAATCAATCTTCTTTGGATTACAACTTCTTCTTAGATAAATCTTTTAGGTATAGCGAATTCCTCATCTTTACATGCCCTATAAAATCTCATTCAAGGGGTTATTCCTCCTCTAATTATAGTAATGGACATGGCAAGACCTTCAAATCAAACCCTGGTACTAGTACTATGGGCTAATGAAGTGGACAATTTAGTTTTAAGATCGTTTAAAGAAAAGGATAGTGGAGAGATCTATGGAGAGTTGGCCTTAGACATTTATGTTGATGATGGTGAAGATCATAAGCCAATCAAGCCTATTTATGATGAACCTTCCACATTTGGGTTAAGGTTAATGGAGTTAGAAATGTTGCTTTCAAAGTTAATGCAAACGCGATAGCATTATACTCTATACCCCTTATGGAGGGTTAGATGGTCCAACTCACCTACAAACACGAGCATGCTGCCTTGATGGAAGGTAATTGCTTTTGCATCTATCGAAGATTCTTAGATTTTTTGTTGCAGTTGCCCTTTTCCATGTTTTAAAAAGAATTCTCTAATTATCACCGCATCAACACTTGCTAACTCGATCCGAATGCATATATATTATTAGTAACATTCAAGAGTCTATATGAGTCATATAGAGTAAGGCTAAACCCTCAATTGTTTTGATTCATTTATGGGGTAAAGCGATATGAGCCATCACAAGGTTAGTTTTATCTATTGAACAACCTTAGAATGAAACTGATGGATGGTTTAGTTTCTTTGGTGCATGACTAGAAGGAGAAATTCATGGTGGTTGAGACTTTCAAGGTGCTAGACTTCTAGGTTCGTTTAGTGAACCTGATAAGGGAAAAGCCTGTTAAGTTAATGCCCAATGATAAAAAACCACGTTGATGAGGGCATTCTTGGGGATTGGGAGGTTGTTCGATGCCTTAAGCCTGATGAGGGCATTCTTGGGGATTGGGACAAAGATACTTAAAGGATCAGGAGATAAGTTGAGTAATAAGTAAACGTCTTAAAGGGTCAAAATGAGGCCAAAGAAGAGCAAGGTGAAGGTAAGAGTTAGTGCTTAAGATGGAGTTAGCTTGAGGAGAATGCTCATTTGCTATAGCTGAGAGGTGTAGTCCCCTCTCATGAAGTTTTCTCTAGTAAGTCTTGTTGCTTTTAACTAACTCTTTCCTTTACATTGTAGATGTGGCTCCAATCAAATTGGTATGCATTTCTAACTTTACTGCCTATCAGGCTAGGTAAGGTAAGAAGGAGTCCTAAGGGGTTAAAAAGGTTGGATTGGGAGCATCCCCTCAAAAGAAGGCACCAACTAAGGGGATCGTCAATTGAGGTCCTAAGCCTCCACATGCTATTGGCTCAACTCCTAATGTTATTGGAAAGGGAAAAGTCATAGTTGTAGATGTTGAAGAGGCATAGTGTGTCCACTAAGGAGGTGACATAGTAGGGCTCAAAAGGGCTTGCATGGATAAAGTGATCCCCATCCCTAGCGATACCAAGGAAAGACTTGTTGCCTTGAGTGAGGAGGTCAGTTTTACAGTAGAAAGACGACAAAAGAGGAGACGTGATGCTTTTTAGGGACAAAAAGAGCATGAGGGGAGCAACGAGCAACCAAGGGCACTTAAATCAACCTCCTCCAAAGTATCACTGGTTGTTGCTAGGCTGTCAACTCCGGAGCTGTTAAATTGTTTTTTGGCTCAACTCACAAGGTAAAGTCTCCATGATTGGTGGTTTCTTTTCCCGAGTTTTCTCCCTTTTTAATGTATATACAGGGTCCTCTATGCTCGTGCTAAAGGTGAACAGGTAGGTACAAGATTGAAATGCCAAATGCAACCATTATTTTAAGCTATTCAATTGCTAGTACCATTGTAACAATTCTTGCCTACAAAGGTAAATTGCCATGGAAGTTGAGTTTAAGGATGCTCGGGAGGAGCTTAGAGTAGTGAAGGAAGACTGTCGAAAGAAGATAGTTATTACTAAGGAAAAAGATCAAAAGGGTTCTTTTAAGTTAGAGAAGGTGAGGTAAGAACTTAAAGAAGTTATGAGCTGCATTTGTGCACTTTCCAAGGAGGTGGCTAGCTACTGACTGAGGGAGGTCTACCTCACCAACTATGATGAGAATCAGCTTGCACCAACTCTTTCCAATGATCCATTGGAAGGAATTGGAAGACCAATGATAAGGGCAAGAGCAAAATGCATGGAGTAGGCTTTAAATGGACTTGTTCAAGATCATCTAGACCAAGCATTGTAGTTAAGTAATCCAAGAGATGATGAGATCATTTTCCATTTATCAAGCATCTCCAATAATAATAATGAAGATTAAAGCCTAGAGTAACGCTAGCAAATGGAAACTTTGAGCTTTAAGGATGTCATTACTTGAAAGATGTTGAAGGCCACCTAAGAGGGGAAGACAGCCATTGGCGTTGGAGATTTAGGTTGCTGGCCTACTTAGCTAGCTTAGAATATAGGCAGCCGGCTTTGGGCTAGCTTAGGGAGCTCGCCTTTATTTTTCCATCTTGAGATTTCTATTGTGATTTGCTCTTTATTTATAGAGACTATAAATAGTATCTGAGGGTTCGAAAATAGGATAGAATGTTTATGAAATTAGAAAATTCTTCTTTGTTCTTTATCAAGAACTTTATCTGATCTTATCAAGGTGACTTATGGCAATCAAAATCTTGTTATAGCTTTTGTTCTAATTCAAGATTACGAATTAGGGTTAAGTTTCATTGCTTGATTTCAAGACGATTCTAGGGTTTCTTTTCTATCTAATCGGGTTCTAGGTACGTCTCAACCTGAGGTTCGCATCATTTGGTATCAGAGCTTTGGCTCTTGAAAATCAGGTGTTTATCTATCGCTTGATTATTGCATTATTGACTTTCATTATTTTAGTCCTTTGAGTTTTGATTGTCGTTATTATTCTTGTTATTTATTAATTTGATACATTACTGTTAGTCTATGATTTTAATTGTGTTTAAGGAGTTAAAAAAAAAAAGAAAGAAGAAGAAGAAGAAAACAAATTCGTATATAAAAAAAGGGGCTTGATATGAAATTCCCTCTTTAAATTGCTTAGACTGAGCGATTCCCTTATTCTTGGTATTACCTTGTTATCACTTACTTTGTCGTTACTTGCTGTCTGATAGGATCATCGATAAGGTTCTTATTAAAGAGCTTGTAAGGAGAAGTTTATTGAATCAAAAAAATTAAAGTGAAACAAGAGTGATTTGAATCCATATTTTTTAGTGTAAACACATGAGGGAGTGTTTGAGAAGAAAAGTCTTTTTTTTTTCCCTAATAAACTCTTTGCAGGCTATGAAAACATGACAAGTGGAGGAGATAATGTAGATTCTGATATGAAGTTGTTTATGAAGGCTGTCCAAGATCAATTTAAACTTCTGAATAGAAGGTTAGATGATCTTGAATCTCCTTCTAAGCATAAGTCTTTCTGAAGGAGTATTGATGTGGAGGGAGAAGATGAGGAGTCTGATGTTGATTGACTAGTTTTAGGAGAGGTAAAAGGGCTGTTCAAAGGCAAGATAGTAATTTGGGAAGCATTATGATGACAATCCCTACTTTTCAAGGGAAGAATGACCTTAAGTTGTATTTGGAGTGGGAAAGAAAGGTAGAACATATGTTTGATTGTCATACTTATTTTGAGGAGAAGAAGGTTAAATCAGTAGCAGTTGAGTTCACTGATTATGCTAGCATTTGGTGGGATCAACTTGTGGTTAGTATGCAAAGAATTGGTGAGAGACCTATTAAGTCATGGGAAAAGATGAAGGTAGCAATGAGAAAAAGGTTTATACCTAGTCATTGCTATAGGGTTGACTCAAGGTTCCATGACCATTGAGGATTATTACAAAGAGATGGAGGTAGCTATGATTCGAGCTAACATAGAAGAAGATTGTAAGGCAACAATAGCTAGATTTGTTAATGGCCTGAATAGAGAGAGAGCTGATATTGTGGAGTTACATCATTATGTAGAGATAGAGGAATTATTACATAAGGCTATTAAGGTGGAGAGGTAGTTAAAGTCTAAGGGTACCTTTAGATATAGCTCCGCTTCTGGCTCTTCAAGGAAGACAATTTCGAAGAATAGCAAGGATGCATCCAAGTGAAAGTAGGATGCAAAGGCTAAGGAACTAACTGTCTATCCTAAAGGTAAAACCGAACTTAAATCCTCTACTAGATCACATGATATTAAGTGTTTCAGGTGTCAATGGTTGGGACACATTGCATCTCAATGTCCAAACAAGAGGGTTATGGTTGTTTTAGATAATGGTGATATAGAGAGTGTCAATTCAACTAAGGAAGAGATGCCACCATTGGAGGAATATAGTGATGTTGATATAAAGGGTTCTGTGAAAGGGGAGATGTTGGTCACTAGGTGTGCTCTAAACATACAACCTAAGGAAGATGATGATGAGGAATAGCATGAGCACATCTTCCATACTAGGTGCCGTGTAAGTGGTAAGGTACGTAGCATGATTATTGATAGTGGTAGTTGCACCAATGTTACGAGTTCTTTAATGGTTAAGAAATTGCATCTACCTACATTGAAGCATCTTAGGCCATATAAGCTGCAATGGTTGAATGAATGTGGTGAAGTTAAAGTGACAAGGCAAGTTTTAGTTGCATTTTCCATTGGCAACTACAAGGGTGAAGTCCTTTGTGATGTGGCACCAATGCATGCTAGACACCTCCTTTTGAGACGTCTATGGCAGTTTGATAGGAAGGTCACTCATGATGGGTACAAGAATGTATACAAACTTGTAATGAATAACCGACTCATTATGTTAACACCTCTCAAACCTTTAGAGGCATATGAGGATCAAGTCAGGATAGTGAAAAATTGCAAATTGAGAGAAAACAAAGTAAGTGTACCAGAAAAGGAAAGAGTGATGAAAAGAGTGGGTGTGTACAACAGAGTGGGGAAAGCAGTGAAGAGAGCAGTAAGAAAGTAAGTGTTTTTGCTACAAAAGGAGAGATTAAGAGAGCTATGTTGGTAAGGCAACAATTACTTGTACTTTTGTACAAAGGTTTCTATTTTTCAACTAACGATCTTAACTCCTCTTTGCCTAGTGTGGTTGTGTCTTTACTATAGGAATTTGAAGATTTATTTCCCAATGACATTCTAGATGGATTACCTCCTCTAAGTGGTATTGAACACCGGATCAACTTCATTCTAGGGTCATCAATCCCTAATAAACCCACTTATAGGGCCAATCTGAAAGAGATAAAAGAGATTCAAAGGCAAGTAGATGAGCTAGTGCAAAAGGGATTCGTGAGAGAAAATCTTAGCCCATGTTCAGTTCCTGTGCTTTTGGTTCCCAAGAAAGATAGAACATGGCGCATGTGTGTTGATTGTCGAGTCATTAACAAGATCACCATAAAGTATAGATATCCTATCCCAAGGTTAGATGATATGCTTGATGAGTTGTATGGTTTATGTTTGTTTTCAAAAATTGATTTAAAAAGTGGTTATCATCAAATTCGCATAAAGAAAGGTAATGAATAGAAAACTGCTTTTAAGACAAAATATGGGTTATATGTGTGGTTAATCACGCCATTTGGCTTAACCAATGCATCTAGCACCTTTATGAGTCTAATGCATCATACTTTGCATTCTTTCATTGGAAAATTTATTGTAATATACTTTGATGATATCTTAGTATACAACAAAAATTTAGATGATCATGTTAAACACTTATAGGCTATTTTGAGTGTTTTAAGGGAAAATAAATTACATGCTAATTTGCAGAAGTGCGATTTTTATATGGAATCCATTGTTTTTCTTGAATTTATTGTAAGCTCACAGGGAATACTGGTGGATGAAGACAAGGTGAAGGCAATTAGGGACTGGCCTACACCAAAGAATGTATGTGAGGTAAGAAGTTTTCATGGTTTAGCAAGTTTCTATAGGAAGTTTATAAAGGACCTTTAAATGAACTTTTTAAAAAGAATATTGTGTATAGGTGGGGAAAAGTGCATGAGAAAGCTTTCAATACTTTAAAAGAAAAGTGGACCAATGCACCTTTGTTGTGTTTGCCTAACTTTGACAAAGCTTTTGTGGTTGAATGTGATGCATTAGGGGTTGGAATAGGGGCTGTTTTGATGCAGGATTCCAAACCGATTGCCTTTTTCAGTGAAAAGCTTAGTAGGCAGCATTAAATTATCTTACCTATGACAAGGAGTTGTATGCCTTAGTAACTCTTCAAATGTGGCAGCACTACTTGTGGCCAAGGGAATTTGTCATTCATTTTGATCATGAGAGCTTAAGGTTCTTGAAATCCTAAGACAAGCTTAAAAAAAGACATGCTAAGTGGTTGGAGTTCATAGAAACATTTCCTTATGTGATTAAATACAAGAATGGAAAGAAAAATGTTGTTGTCGATGCCTTATCTAAAAGGTATG
The DNA here is from genome assembly GCA_037954665.1 of Laguncularia racemosa. Taxonomy (NCBI): domain Eukaryota; kingdom Viridiplantae; phylum Streptophyta; class Magnoliopsida; order Myrtales; family Combretaceae; genus Laguncularia; species Laguncularia racemosa. The sequence goes on from JBBMOL010000214.1 coordinate 966,655, forward strand.
TATTGCTCACTTCCTTGCAATCTAAATTACTTGGTTTCAAATTCATTAAAGATTTATACATTAATAATGTTGATTTCTGTTATGTATGGAATGCATGTTCTAAATGTGAATATGGAGAATATTATAGGCATGAAGGATTTTTGTTCAAAAGGCATAGATTGTGTGTGCCTGTGTGTTCTTTGCGTAAATTGCTAGTCAAGGAGTCTCACGAAGGAGGTTTAATGGGACATTTTAGTGTGCGAAAGACTTTAAACATATTGCATGAATAATTTTATTGGCCTAACATGAAGCATGATGTGCAATTTGTTTGTGATAAGTATACAACTTGTAAGCAAGCAAAGTCTAAAGTAAAATCACATGGGTTTTATACACCATTGCCTGTACCTACTCAGCCTTAGACTTATATTTCTATGGATTTTGTGATTGGGTTGCCTAAGACTCAAAGTGGTAAGGACAACAAAATTGTTGTTGTTGATAGGTTTAGTAAGATGGCACATTTTATTACATGTTCTAAAACCAATGATGCAACACATATTGCTGACTCGTTCTTTAAGGAAGTAGTACGTTTACATGGATTGCCTAGAACGATAGTAAGTGATCGAGATGTTAAGTTCCTAAGTCATTTTTTGTGTACCTTATGGAATAAATTAGGGACTAAACTCTTGTTTTCTACTGTTGCACATCCCTAAATGGATAGGCAAACTGAAGTAGTTAATAGGACACTTACTACTTTGTTACGTGCTATCATTCAAAAGAACTTGAAATAATGGGAAAGTTGTTTACCTCATATTGAGTTTGCATACAATAGAACTGTTCATTCTACTACGTCATATTCACCTTTTAAGATTGTGTATGGCTTTAATCCTTTAACTCCTTTAGATATATTACCTTTGTCTCTTAATGAAATTCCTAATTTTTATGGAAAATAGAGGCCAATTTTGTTAAGGATTTACATGCCAAAGTTCGTGCTAATATAGACAAGAAGAATGAGCATTATACAAGGCTAGCTAATAAAAGGCGTACTAAGGTTATTTTTTAGCCTAGAGATTGGGTTTGGGTACATTTTCACAAGGAAAGGTTTCCTAAACAAAGGAAATCCAAGCTATAACCTAGAGGAGATGGGTCATTCTAAGTGTTAGAAAGGATAAATGACAATGCCTACAACATTGACTTGCCCAACTACTATGGAAACGTAAGTGCTACTTTTAATGTTGCTGACTTCAAGGTTGTCAAAATCACAATTTTACGTAGAATCGCTAAGGGGTCCGTAAAATCGGAACGTAGAAACATAAGTTTTTACAACCTTTGTAAAATAAATTCCCAATATCATAAATTTACCGAAATAGTCATTAAAAAATATAATGAATAATAAAAATAAAGAAATTTAACATATATTTTGGTCATAAATCGCAATAAAAAGTCATAATATAGATAATCAAACATAAGTTGTGCAATATAAATAATTAACCACAAGTCCTAATAAAAGTTATAAATTCATAAATCATAATACAAAACAACTAAAATAAATCATTACAATTTCCACCATCTCTCTCGTCTATATCACCACCATCATCTACATCTTCATCATCTTCTTCTTCACCAATGTCAACATCATCATGAGGTGTACTGCTACCGATGATTTTCATATCCTCTAATTCTAAATCTTTTGAAGTTCCCATTTGCATTTCAACTTCAACATCATCAATATCATGAATGTCTAAATCATCTAGGATTAGAGACTTACTTCTAGGACTCCAAATTTACATAAGCATCAATTTCCTCCTCCCCCTCATCATCTTTTTCTTCACCCCCTTGCACTTGGAAGGATATGCAACACACCCTTATTCTCATTTGATGAGTTAACCACATTTTCTTCTTCAACTATCCATTCATCATCAGATAAGAGATCTTCAACAGTGAAAGTAAAAGTGTTAACAATGCATCTTTCTTTCCTATTTATTAATTTCAAATTATGCATTACAAACACTAAATCATTCATATTTTGTAGATGCAACCTATTCCTTTTTTTGGTATAAACTTGAAAATGAAAAAGGTTATATATAAATATAACTTTGTAAGATTCATAATCCTAATAATAACATATAAAATCAAATAAAAGAACTATTTGTATCATACCATTTCAAATGCACTCTAGTTACGCTCACAACCTGAAGAACTACAAGTTAAACTTAAAATACGAATAGCAAACTTTTGTAGTTATGGGCATTCATCTCCATATGAATCCCACCATTTAGCTGGAGCTTTTTTGTCTCTTGCTAACCTTGGAGCTTCAATACCAAATTGTCCATTAGCATCCTTAAATCTTTCAAGCTGTATATCAATCTTACACCTTTCAGTTGGATTACAAACCATATGCTCTATGCAACCATATAATCCAATCTTAACATCAGCATCAACTTTAAAATCAGGACTATAATGGTAATGGGGATTCAAATAATAAGCTGCAGCATGCAATGGTCTACGAAGTTGAAGCTCCCATCTCTTGTCAATAATCTTGAAGATAGGTCCATAACTACATTTAATAAATATGATTTCAATTTACAAATGAAACATTAAAATGAACACTAAAACAATATATATATATTATATAGCTAATAAGTTAAAATACTACCTTTTTTTACATTGTTGAAATTTGTTTTAATTTTTTCCTTGGCATGGTCCATTTCTGGATAAATGAAACCCATAACTGGTTGTTCATCAGAATCCACTAATCTAAGCACTTTAAGGCAAGTAATAACATTCTTCCAAAACCACCTATTGAATCCACTTTCCATCACTTGTGGTCGAGTACTTACATGATTTCCATTGACTTAAAGTAAACATCGTCATCAATGCACATTTCAATTCACTAAGGCAACCTAATGTCAAATAGGAAGTGGCAAAACGAGTTACACCGGGTCTAATCAAGTCCCTTCCTTTAGTGTATCTCCTCAGGATTGAGATAAGTATAGTCCTGGAATAAATATATGTAGTAATTCGCCTCCCTTTAGCAATTGTCCCCTGATGGATCTTCAAATTCTTCTCAAAGTCTTCCAAGATCAAATCAATGCAATATGCTGCACAAGGTGTCCAATATAAGCATTTTCTTTTCTCCATCAATTTTTCCCTTGCTGCTTTATAATTTGCAAAATTATCTATGATTACTTGTACAACATTCTCCTCTCCAACCTTCTCCACAATATCATCTAACATTGCAAAAACTTTGTCAATTGTCTTAGATATATCAGAAACATCTATAAACAATAAGAAGATTGTTCCTTTGGGGCTATTCACCAAGAAATTGCATATAGAACGCCTCTTTCTATCGGTCCATGCATCAGACATAATGGAGTAACCCGTTTTTTTCTATTCTACTTTGTATTCTTCAAGTAATTTCATTGTTTGAGCTACTTCTTTCTTCAAACAAGTGACCCTTAACTCATGATAGGAAGGAAGTTTAAGACCATAACCATATCTACCAACCAATTAAAGCATCTTAGCAAACTCTAGATTTTTTACACAATTAAATGGAATTGCACTAGTGTAGAAAAAAACGAGCAATTTGTTGGCAACATTCTTCTCTCAAATCTTTCTTCATAAATTGATTAATGTACCTTAGCTTGCCCATGTTCCACTTCCACCAATTTGTAATTTTTTTTCTTTAAAAAGAAATCCATGTAATTCCTTTCTTTTTTCTTTATGGATGCCTACTCCACCTCATCATCATCAGAATCTTCAATGCCATGAATTTGCTTTCTTTTCATTTCTGATATTTTTGCTATTTTCAACAACATTGTTAACATTTCCTTTTTGACATCATCTGGGACACTGCTACATGCCTCTACATCTTTACGCATACAACCCAAGTGATTCTTAAATCTATAAATGCCCCCACTAACAACTTTACTATAATACCTGCATTTTAAATTTTTTCCCATTATTGTCTACATCAATTCCATGCTCCCAACCAACATCAAATCTACTTCTAGGTGCATTCTATCTTTTAGAGCTCTCTTTAGATAATTTAGAAGATGACATTTAAACTCAACCAATACTTAAAATCCTATAAGGAAATAAAAAGAAAGAGTGAGTACATCAACATGCTAATCTTAAGTGTTCCTATGGCATTTGATTTTGAGGCCCTTTATGTGAGGATTGAAAGAACACTCTTGTGCAAACAAACATATAGCTATTAGCCTATTACTAAACTCATCCAAAAATGTAACCAATTTATGGCCTAAATTAGATCCAGTATGGAGTTAATGGAGTTGAACACATGGAGTGACAATTCTAACTTTCTAAGTAGCATTTCAAGGACTTCATCATTCATTCACTTATACTTGTCATTCACGGTTCAAAGATTTCTAAGTCATCGTTATTCCAATCAAGATCATTCAATTATCAGTAAATTTTCCTAACAAGTACGGGATATGGCTAAACAATTAAATTCTTACACCGCTCTAAAAATTTTCCCATACAACACCAAAAGGCTATGCCATCAATAATACAAACCCTAAAATGCATATTTTTGGTTCAAGACAACCCTTAAGCAACTAAATTTCCATCCAAAATTCATATCCAACATCCCTATTGTCTTATTTTCAATAGGAACAAATAGATCATATTATCTTCCTTCAAGGGTCACAGCTCCTACAGGTCTTTAGTTCCAATATCCTACTTTAAATAATCTATTCACTTCTTATTTCACAACATTCTAAATCTACATTTCTAAGATTCCTGCTCATCTGGCATATTTACACCCATCTCTCAATCATATTTTAAGGCTTTCGACATCCTGTATAACAATATTATACTGTACTAAACATCAAAACTTAAATTTCCTAAAACTCCAATCAGTCATAGCAGCAATTACAACAACCAAGCATTCATTTTTAAATCATGTTTCATTAGGTAGCATGATGCATGAAACCCTAGGTATATTAAACCTACAACCTCGACAATGCTAGTTAGTTTCAAGTACCTTGAGGATCATCTTGAATAAGCGATGCGTAACTAGACCCCAATCAAACCTGTTGACTGTAACCTAAGTTATCAATAGGTATTCCTAGTAATTCGGCTAAGAATTCTATGGAAAAATTCTTTTGCAAAAGAACAAAAAAGTGGTTTCCGTTCACTCACAAAAAGGATGTATTTTTCATATATCAAAGTTATCTTTGGCCGGCCCCTTACACGGCATATATATAGTACACAAACACAATATGGAAATCCTAAGTTGCCTATTCTATCATTATCCTTGTGTCACCAAGTAGGTAACTAAATAACATAGAAAACAAACCAATAAATAAAAATAAATAATAACAAAACCGAATGTATTCTCTAGTGTAGCGTCCATGCAAATATATAATATCCTTCAATGATTTCATCCTTCCATGGTCACGTGAATCAAGTTAACACATGTATGTTTTTCTTTTGTGTAGCTTGATTCTCGGGCTTGCAAGTCCATGACTAGTCCTTGTAAAGCTTCGTTCATCCTTTTAGCTCTAGCTCGGGTCATCGGGCCTCCAATACTATGTAATGGATCATGAGATTTTGGCTCCTTCCTTTGTGATGCTAGTTGATTCTCATCATAGCATCATTAAGCATCCAAGGTGGTGTCTCTCTCCCTCATTTATTTAACGCAACGAACAACATGTTTGTACTTAATTTACAGTGCCATACCCAAACTTCCACCAAGCATTTACCCTTATGTTTCCATATATTCAGCTTAAAATGTTGGTCAAACTTCATCTCAAAATGGGTATTTTAAGGGTTAGCATGCTTACCTTAAGATCTCTTGCTTTGATGGATACCGAACTTGATGAGGATCAACTAGCATCTAAGAGGACGGAACCAAAATCCTAAGATCCATTGCAAGGTATTGGAGGCCTAATGACCCGAGCTAGAGCTAGGAGGATGAATGATACTTTACAAGGATTAGTCATGGACTTACAAGCTAAGGAATCAAATTACACTAAAGGAGAACCAACGCTTATCTATTTGATTCATTTTTCTATAGAGGGATGCAAAGATTTGGAAGTCTTAGAATAAATACATTTTATTGAACCGAAAAGGGAACAAGTATTTTCAGTTTTGTTATTTGTTATGTTTTATTGTATTTGTTTGGTTTGTACTTTAGTATAATTAGTTAGAAGTTTCGGTCAATAGGAAGATAAGGTTGGATGCTATGTTAGGAAACTTAGGTTATTATTTTTGGTTGTGTGATATCCTTATATCACCAAGGAGAGCGAACGGCAAAAAGACACATCATTATTATTCCATATTGAAAATTACAATTTTTCTTTTGAGAAAGAAAAACCCTCTCTTGTTCTTTGAGAAAGAACTCCATGGTTTTTTTCAACATAATTGCTTAGGAAAATCTCTTGATAACTTAGGCTTTAGTCAACGGGTGTGATTGGGGTCTAGTTCCGTTCTACTTGTTCGAGATGTTCCTTGGGAGTTTAATTTCAATTACGATCGTCAGGTTCTAGGTTTGACATACCTAAGGTTTATGCATCAGAACCTGCTATAAACCTTTCAAGCAAGGCGTAACCCTCCCAATACCTTAAATTTTCGAATCATTGCTATGAAGCTTTTGTCCACTATACTGCACCTTCAAGGGTTACTTCCACTTCTTTTCTTTTCTTTTTTTTTTCATTGTTTAAACCAACAGCTACACTTTACTTCCTTAAGTTTGCTTCAACTCACACATTTGGCCTGATTGAAATGCTTAATTGAAACGAAAATCGAAGGAAAGGAAAAGGACGAAGAGTAGAGAGCTAGAGACACCTTGTTACAGATAAAGACAGGACACAAGACAGCAGACAGACAGCAAGTCACGACTCACAGGCAGAAGTGAAGACGCTCCTTTGACAACTTGGGCTGGGCTTAATTCAAACTCAGTAGCCCATTGTAATTGTAGGCTTAGACCAAAATGGTGCACGATTTTGCAATAACTTCAAACTCGGTTGAAACGCTATTTCACGCGCATTTTTTACGTTTCCACCATCAAACTCGTGATTTTACAAACAATTCCACCTTCAAACCAATTTTATATATGAGTTAACAATGAGTATGCTCACAAAATCATAAAATCGTATAAACGTATGAATTAACTCGCAATTTTGACAACCATAGCTAACTTATCTTTGTATGATGCAAGTGATTCGGGGAAAAATCCTTTCAAAGAGGGAGGGAATGATGGGAATCAGCTTACCCCAACTCTTTCCAATGATCCATTTGAAGGAATTGGAAGACCAATGATAAGGGCAAGAGCAAAATGCATAGAGTAAGCTTTGAATGGACTTGTTTAAGATCATCTAGACCAAGCATTGCAATTGAGTAATCCAAGAGATGAAGAGAACATTTTCCATTTATCAAGCATCTCCAATAATAATAATGAAGATCAAAGCCTAAAGCAACACTAGCAAATGGAAACTTTGAGCTTCAAGGATGTCATTACTTAAAAGATGCTGAAGGCCGCTTATGAGTGGAAGAAGGCTGTCGGCTTTGCCTATAAAGGCCACTAGCATTGGAGATTTAAGTCGTCGGCCTACTTAACTGGCTTAGAATATAGGGCTAACCTTTATTTTTCCATCTTGAGATTTCTATTGTGATTTTCTCCTTATTTGTAGAGACTATAAATAGTCTTTAAGGGTTCAAAAATAGGATAGAATGTTTATAAAATTAGAAAATTCTTCTTTGTTCTTCATTAAGAACTTTATCTAATCTAATCAAGGTGACTTATGGTGATCAAAATCCTGTTATGGCTTTGGTTCTAATTCAAGATTACGAATTAAGGTCAAGTTTCATCACTTGATTTCAAGAAGATTCTAGGGTTTCTTTTCCATCTGATCATGTTCTAGGTATGTCTCAACCTAGGGTTCGCATCGAATTAGCTCCATTGGGAGAAGGTTATCTCGATAGATTATAAGTGGGATATAGACCTTATGCAAGTTTACCTCAAGAAGTCTAACAAATATAGAAGGTCCTAAAAAGGTAGATTACGAAGCTCGAGAGGCATTTTGCCAATCACGACACGTGCATTCAAGAGTTGGAGGAGTGGGAGCAAATTGCCTAAGAGCGGTATTATAAAGAAACCCAACTCAATGATGAATATGTTAAGTAGCTAGTGAAAGTAATTGAGGTGGGCTAAAGACGTATGCGACGTTAGATCCACAAGAAAAACCATTTATACTACTTAAGCTAGCCTGGGGAGAAAACCCATAAACCAAATACCCCTCCAATGGAGCAGGAGAAATTAGGGGTTGAAAGGGCAATAGCAAAGGCCAAAGACTAAGAGGATGATAATGCTCCTCCATCGCTTGGTGTCGTCATTCTAGAAGGCCTACCTCCCTTTCCTCCCCCAACTAAAGAAGTACTTCCTCCTCCTCTCCTAATAGAAGAAGTGGTCCCTCCTCCTCCTCCCCTAATAAAGTGTGACATGTGTAACCCTAGGTATGTTAAACCTAGAACCCCAACGATGCTAGTTGGTTTCAATTACCCTAAGGATTGTCTTGAATAAGCAATGCGTAACTAGACCCCAATCAAACCCGTTGACTGTAACCTAAGTTATCAAAAGTTATTCCTAGTAATTCGGTTAAGAATCCTATGGAAAAGTTCTTTTACAAAAGAACAAAAAGAGGTATTTCGTATCTCACGAAAAAAGATGTGTTTTCATATATCAAAGTTGTCTCTTAGTTGGCCCCTAGCACGATATATATAGCACACAAATACAATATATAAAAAAAAAACCTAACACAATATGGAAATCCTAAGTTGCCTAATCTATTTGTTACCTTATCCCCATATAACCGAGTAGGCAACTAAATAATATAAATTACAAACCAAAACAAATACTAAAAATCCTAAATTGCCTATTCTATCCTTGTGTCACCAAGTAGGCAATTAAATAACATAAATAACAATCCAACAAATAAAAATAAACATTAACAAAACCGAATGTATCCTCTAGTGTAGTGGTCTACGCAAATATTTAATGTCCCTAAATTATTTCATCCTTCCATGGTCACGTGAATCAAGTTGACATATGTATTTGCTCCTTCAGTATAGCTTGATTCCCTGGCTTACAAGGCTATGACTAGTCCCTATAGAGCTTCGTTCATTCTTTTAGCTCTAGCTCAGGTCATCGGGCCTCCGATGCCATGTAATGGATCATGGAATTTTGGCTCCTTCCTTTTTCATGCTAGCCGATCCTCATCAAAGTGGCAAGAAGACCATCTCCTATGCCCCCTAAAAAGCAATCGGCAAACTAGCTTCCTATGCAATTTGAGAAGGAAATGTTGGAGCTAACCCTAAACTATGGAGACAATATCCCAAGCTGAGTTGAGCATTTTTTGTTTTTGTTGCCTTTTTGGTTTTTTTTTTTTTTTACTTACATGAAGTCAGTATGCCAACCCTTCAGCCTTGTATTTTTTTTCATTAAATGAAAAGGACTTACTTTTTGTCTTTATTATTGAGTTGAATATTATTGTATATCATATATTTGTAGACTAAAGCATATGTTGATTAGGCATTATTTTTATAAGATTGTTGTAATTTGACCGTATATTACATTGTAGATCGATTTTAAGGCTCGATCAATGTAGAATACCATCAATCAATTTTAGGTTCGATCAATTACTGCATGGGTGTCAAGTTTAATTTGAAAATTTTATATTGTTTCCCTAATTCGATTCATATTAGGTCATATGTTGATCCAATATAAATCCTCAACTTAAACTAGAAAATTTATTATTATTTATTTTGAGTTGCCACCCAACTGAAGTTAGGAAAAATTATTGAATTAGAATTAATTGAGCGGATTAATTCTAATCTAGATAACTAGTCGACAAAATCTCCCTTTTTTAAGAAAAGAAAAACCAAAGATTCTCGACTCAAGGGCAGTCCTATTAAAACCCTAAAGTTACCACCATATTCTTCTAAAATCTTAATTATGTATTTATGTTATGATACCCTTTTTTAGCATAGAAGAAAATATTAGAAAAAAATGATACAACTACTATACAAATAATGATTTAAAAATATATTTTTTATTTTTTTAGAGTTACCCCCTAAGGGTGCTTACGTACCCGCTATTCGGGATCAAACATGCCGTAGTTCGCTTTTCATAAAACTTTAGTGGATTAGTTAATTTTAATTACAAAAACATGCCAGGTTTACATTTATTACCATTTAAATTTATAAAAATATATATATAAACTTAAGCTTCATTTCTTAAAAAAAAAAAACTAAAAACCTCTAATTTTTTAAAATCACTAATTATTATTCATTCATTTTTTTATGAAAAGAAGTTTTCTAAGTGATAAAATATTTATTTTTTATTATTATATATTTCTTATATATATATATATATATTAGAAAATTCTAAACCTAATTTATTAACATATTCCTAAAACATACATTTTTATTATTTTTATTTATTTTTATTTTTATTATTTTTATTTTAGTATTACTACTTTTTATTCTTTTTCTTTATTAATAAAAAAACTAATAATGATTAAATAAAAAAAATGAAGAAATTCAACTTACCTGGACACAGGTCACGATTCGGGTCAGGTCGAATCACAGCGACTAGAGCTCCTTGTCGACAACATTTCCGATGGTTATTAACGGTGATCAAGGGGTGGATTCCTAGGTTTTCAAGGGTGAGGAACCAAATGGTGGTGTTGGTTTTTGTCGAAAACCACCCTAAGTGGTGGTTCGACAACTACGGTAGCAAGATTTAGAGAGAGAGAGAGAGCTCCGGCAAACTTTTCCATGCTTTTTCTTCCTCCCCTTTTCTTCTTCCCGAAGTTGAATCCTATTTATAAACTCACAAAATCCCCTTTGATAAGCTCATATCAAACTCGGTTGAAACCCATCCCTATCCCTTTTTCTTTTTTTTTTCAGATTTAAATAAATCTTTCGTTTTTTGTTAAGATATGTACTAATTTTATAATATTTATCTTTTTTTTAGCTAAAGATTTGTTGGAATTGCATTAAAATTTGATTTGAAATGGCCGAATTCCACTCTCCCCGCGTCGCCATCGATCTCGGTCGAAGGTTGAAGACAAACACGCACTAGGCGCGTGCTTTCGAGTCATCCGATCGGCTGCTAACACATGGCAGCTCAGGTGAAAAAAAAAAAAAGAAATCAAAACGGCACAAAGTGCCTTTGCCCATATTCAAACTCGCGATGTCTCCCTCTACACGTGTCCTAAGCATGCGCACAAGCCAGTTGAGCTGGCCCAATTCTCAATTTTTTTCTTGCATGCAAATTGTATATAAGCACAGCAATATTTATTAATTTTATATTATTTTGAAATTCTAAAATTTAATAAAATCCCTAAATATCTTTTATTGTTATTTTTACCTTTATTTTCTATTATTGGTTTATTATTCTTATTATTTTTTTTTTTGTTATTCATTTTTCCTTCATGTCTAAAAAAATAGAAAAAAAAACATTAATAATAATTAGGGGACAAAAATTGGGTGTTTACAATAGGTAGGGGTTAATTCCCTAGGCAAAGTGTCCTCATCAATTAAGCTTAAGCCTAGTTAGTGAGGAGAGTCCATGCTCTAGCTTCGAAGTACACATCCAACTATTTAGTCCACTCAAGAGCAGGTGTTCATTCACTATATATCTAGAGGAGATCCCTAGTATGTCCTATTGCTTAAACAAATCATAGGGCTTTATTTATAGAACTCGTTAATCACATTATTTTTGTGATGAATTAAACATAATTTTTGCAAAACAGTAAATGTAGATTGTAATTCCATTGACCATAATCATCAAAAACTTGATTCTACTTATACAATTCTACAAGTTACAATTTCAGGAGGCCTTTTTAAGTTAACTTAAGTACGAAATCATTTCCATAGAAGCTTGTGGCAGAATCATAAGTCTACACATAAAATTGATAAAATCTTATATTTTTAACCAAGTTTACTGATTCTACCTATTTAAGTCAAATGAACCAAAAAGAACAAAAAAAAATATAGCTTGAATTTCATAAGATATAAATATTATTGATTCTTTAAAAGAATTGGAATTAGAATATAAGGATATTATTGGTAGTAATACCAACAATGATGTTAGCATTGACAATGAAAATGACAACGATGATAGTGATGGTGAATAAAGAACTGTAATAATTTTGATTTTTGATGATGAAAAGAAAGTTGATGGTTTTCATTTTTAGCATTGTATTTTATTATCATAATGCATTTCACATTAGTATTGTCATCTATATTGTAATTTTATACATTAGCTTAATAGCTTATAGTAATATCTTTATACTATAAGTATATAACGTTTATTATAAACTGTGACTAAAATTTATATTAAATCTCTTTATTATATCTTATATTTCATTTTTTTTTTATAACTACAGTAAACATATTTACAATTTTTTAAAAGCTTCCTTACATATATAGCAGAAACTTACATTTATATGTTTTGATTCTTTATTCCGATTCTATAAATGCTCTAATAATTTTAGATAACATTTCAAGTTTGACAACCTTGTCATTGACTAATAGGAATGTTTATGATGTAGAGAATGCTCTTATCATGCTTTGGAACATATTCTAAAGATTACTCAAAGTGTTAGCATAAATTATCTACATTCCATGTTTTAAGATTAGGTGTTCCTTGAGTCTTTCTAACTTGTATGCCCCATGACAACCATCCTTCAAACACAGATAGGGTCTTCTTAGTTTAGGGCCAATTCATGCTAGCCTTCCATTGAGCCTATAGCCTTGAGCTTCTAATAAACCAGATCTATAGGTCAAAAGACTATGCTTCACTTTTTGGTCATAATATCTAACTGCTTGTTGCTAATATACAGTCACCCTATAATTGTTCGGTCTCTCAACTCTTCAAGGAAGTTAAAGTTGGCTTAGAGACCAATCTCATTAACTTAGGGATCATAATATCGAACACAGAGGTTCGGCAAGTTGAGCTTGATGGGGAGAATAGCCATGATTCAAAAGCTAGATTGAAGGGGCTATCCCTAGTTGCCATTCATGAGGTCATCCAATACGCCCACAAGATATAGAAAAGCTCGTTCACCCATTTTTCTTTAGCTTGATCAATCCTTTTCTTAAGGCTCTACAGGATGACCTTGTTAGTGGTTTCAGCTTAAACATTTTATTGTAGGTGGGCGACCAAAGCATAGTGTATCTTAATATTATACATTACGCCGAATTCTCTAAATTTGGGATTGCCGAATTGAGTGTCGTTATTGATAACAATGGCACTAAGAATACTAAAGTGATGTAATATTTCTTAAGTGATAAAGTCTCTTATGCTATGTTCGATAATCTTAGCCACTACCTCAATGTGGAGTAATCAATGGCAACTATAATGTACTGATGATGTCCTATAGCCATGGGGAACGATTTAAGAATCTCAAATCCCCATTGAGTAAAAGACCATAGGCTCATGATTGGCACGAGAGAATTACTTGACTCCCTTGATTATGTCAAATTGTAGTCTTAATAATTTAAAGTACCTATTCCTAATCTTAACTACAATGTAATAGGCAAGTGCACCTACTGTGAATGTAATATAATGGTTAAGTACAGGGTCGTCCCATAGAGATAAACCAATTACTAGTAATAACTTCATTCCTATTATCTAACCATCAACTAAGATTGATTGATATCTTAAATCATAAACTAATAATTACTATGCTACTAAAAATTAAGAATGGATCACTAACAACGAAAAGGAAATATTAATTTAATTATCAAGGCAACCTAGATTTCATTCTACTCCTCTACTAATATGCCAATCATCAAAATTCAAGATTTTATCGTTATTGAGTTCTTAAGTTGTAAAGTATCTCAATCAAGCTCACAACTTTCTCAATTTTATTAACTTATCTAACCCTAGATTTATCAATTAGGATCTCTCCTCAATCAATAGCAACCTAAAATTGTATGAGTAACATGAACTTTTTAACAACTCAATTATAAAACAAAAGGCTTTTGTAATTCTATCTCTAAAATCACAAGCAAACCTTATCAATTGCATAGATCTAATCGTAAAAGCAATTTCTTAATTAACTAATATGATATCAAACATAAATTCATATTTCGAATCTATGAATCTAATAAATAGTGAAAGAATATGCAATTGAACATAAGAACGTCAATAAACTTTTATTAAGAACAAATCTTCATCACATGACAGAAGAGTTTCGAACAAAATCTAAGCCTAGAGTTTACTCTTCCATCATATTATCAATAAAAATGCAAATACTAGAAAAGAAAACAAGTTTCATGATTACAACCCTTAAAGATCGAATCTTTAATGTTGTAGATCTCTAATCTCCTTGAAAATTGAGAAAACCCTCTCTTTCCTGTAGCTAGGGAAGTGTATGAATGATAACCTCCCTCTTTTTCACAAGCTTGAGAATATATGTATATATATATATATATATATATGTATAATTGCAAGATTAGACATATACACAACTAAGTATACAACTTGTATATCTCAATCGTGTATGTGCATGGATGATTTCTTCTTTGTCAACAAAGTAAACAACTGGGTACACAATTGTGTATCTTAGTTGTGTATCTCGAGTTTGCTCCCAAGGTTCTTGGTAAAGATGTACACAAGAGAGTACATGATTTGTGTACTTTTTTTGTGTATATGAACATCCTAAAAAAGAACCTCCACCTTAGATACACAAGCAAAGTACACGATTGTGTACTTTCTTGTGTACTTTCCATAAATCTTCAAGTTGCTTATAAGTTGCTTGATTCCTTCCATTCTCACTTTATTTCTTCAAAACTCCTTCCTTTAGCTCTAAAAAGCTATAAAAGGCCTAAAATCAATATTCGTTCAAATAAATATTCTTTTCTTTAATGAATTACCAACAAAATACATCCATAAAGCACAAATTAACCATTCTAGATAAGGGTCTTTGACACTTATCCGCTCCCTATCGACCGAGGTGTGCTTTTGGTACTTTTTGCATCATTACACAATTTCTTTAGTATCTCTCTTCATGTTGGGCTAATAATACCCAACTTAGAGCACCTTAATCGCTAAGATGTAGCCTATGATGTGGTTATTGCATACTCCAGTGTGGACCTAATTAAGTAGGTGCTCAGCTCTCGAAGGTTAGAGACACTTGAAGAGTGGCAAACTATATGCCCTTCTATAAAGTTGTTAGTCAAGAAGGTATACTTGGCTACTTTTTGCCTTAAGGCCTTACTTTTTTCCTTTCATTAGGGATGGTGCCATTCATTAGGTATTCAATGGTTGGATTGATCTAATATAGGTCTTCAACAATTTGGGTCTCATTAACAAGGCATTCTTGGTAAGACTTGTTAATGCTCTTCTCAAGGAGGAATTCTGCAAACACCTTATCTAGGTCGAAGAGGCATGTTGAGGCTAACTTAAACAATCCATCCACTTTGGCATTCTACACTCGAGAATTTTTGTGATGCTCCATGATGGAAAGTTAGAACATAGAAATCTAATGACCTTAAGATACTTAGTCATTTCTTCATCCTTAACTGCATATTTTCCATTAACCTGTTAGACTATAAGCTATGAGTTTGAGAAAATCTCAACTTTTTTAGCTCTAATTCCCGTAGCCATTTTCATTCCAATAGTGAAATCTTCATACTTTGCCTTGTTTCTACTAGCCAGGAACTCGAATTTTAGATCTTATTGAACCTCAACACCATGTGAACCACACAATACGAGATCTACTCTACTCTTACCTAAGGTGGACAAGCCATCTACATGAAGAGTCTAGATAGGCTTCTTGTGGACCTCAAAGGGTGCTTCATCCTCTACTGTTGACTTGGCTATGAAATTGGCTAATACTTATGCCTTCATACCTCACACGGTTAGTATTAGACATTATATACACTAAGCTCCAAGGCATAACAGACCATCACCCCTAATACATTAGGCTTTTGGAGGTTTGCCTCAAGGGCTTATTAATGAGAACTACTATTGGATGAGCCTTAAAGTAAGGGCACAACTCATGTACAAAGATGACCACAGCTAGGGAAAATTTCTCTATCTTGGAATATCTGACTTTTGGGCCCTATAAGACATGGTTTACATAATAAATAGGTTAGTGCTCTTGTCTATCAGCTCAAATAAGTACTGAGTAGAGAGCACAACCATTTACAAAGAGATAGAGAAAGCTTTTCTCTTGTAATTGGTTTTGACAACACCAGAGGGGTTGTCAGAAAGTGCTTTAGCTCATCAAATGCTACTTGGCACTCGTCTATCTATTGAAAATTAGATAGGCTCTTTAAGTCCTTGAAGAAGGGAGCACACTTATCCATGAACTTAGAAACAAATCAACTAAGTGTAGCAATCTACCCTATTAGTCTTTGAACTTTTTTTTATTATCTTAGGGGGTAGCATATCCAATATTGCCCCAATCTTCTCAAGGTTGGCTTCTATTCTTCGAGAGGTAACCATGCAGCTAAGAAACTTCCCGGATGCTACATTAAATACACACTTCTAAGGGTTCAATTTCATATTGTATTGACAAAGTGTTTGAAAAGTTTCCTTTATGACTATGAGGTGTTCTAGGGGTTCTTTGCTCTTTACTATTATGTCATCAATGTATACTTTTACATTACAACCAATTTAGTGTGCACAAATCTTTGTTACTAGCCTCTAATACATTGCCCCAACTTTCTTGAGTCTTAAGGGCATAACATTATAACAATAGATACCAAACTTGGTGACAAAAGAGGTATAGACCTAGTTAAGCTCGTGTATCTAAATCCAATTATGGCTTAAAAAGGTGTACATGAAACTAAGTAGTACATGGCTTGAAGCCAAGTTAACCAATTGGTCAATTCAAGGAAGAGGGAAGCAATCCTTTAAGCAAGCTTTATTTAGGTTAGTATAATTGATATACGTATGCCACTTCCCATTGGACTTTTTCGCTAGCACATTGTTGGCTAGTCAAGTAGGATAAGGCTCTTCTCATATGAATTCAGCCTTTAGGAGCCTTTGGACTTCTTCCTTGATGGTAGCTTAATGTAAAGTGCATTTTCTTCTATTTGACAAACTTCATGTTAGGATCGATATTCAACCTATGCGTCATTACTTCAAGTGGAATACCAAGCAAGTCAGGTGATGACCATGCAAAACGTCTATATTGGCTTAAAGGAAGGCAATCATTTGCTAGCATAGCTTGGTTGAGACTGTTGCCCCTATCTTTATAGTCTGCTTAAGTGAGCTATTGATGTAAATTTCCTTCGTTTCTTTAGCTAATCCCCTTTTGGTCTTAGTTTTTCCCCAAGAGCATACTTTATGGTGAGAACCACTTGTTGGGAGAAAGCTTAGAGATACAAACCCCTAGATGCTTATTGATCACCATTACAAATACTAATGCCTGTAGGAGCAATGAATTTAGCCTTCAAGTGCTCCATAGAGGCTATCATTCCTATTGAGTTTTATGATGGCCATCCTAGAATGACGTTGTAAAGGAACTAAGCATTAATCACAAGGAAAATAATCAAGATCTATGTTTTATTAGGTCTATCTCCTAGCTCTATAGGGAGGGTTCCAATGTCTTTTGGCTTTATAGGTTGGTCATTGAAACTAAAGAGCTCATTATCGTAAGGCTTTAGCCTCACTTTGGCTTAGTCTTTCATCTAGTCATATGCTTTCTTGTATGTTATGTTCGTCGAACTGCCATTATCAATTGAAATTTTGTAAATTTCAAAATT
The DNA here is from genome assembly GCA_037954665.1 of Laguncularia racemosa. NCBI lineage: Eukaryota > Viridiplantae > Streptophyta > Magnoliopsida > Myrtales > Combretaceae > Laguncularia > Laguncularia racemosa. The sequence continues at coordinate 984,382 of JBBMOL010000214.1, forward strand.
AATGATGCGTGCTTAGATCACAAGAGTATCAACATGAGGGAACATAATACCTTCAAGGTCATCACCTGAAAAGGTGATGGTGATGTCAACTTTTGATCACTTTGATTGAGTACTTAGTATACTCTGGTAATTTCTTGATCAAGTGTAAGTGTAACACCTTAGAACCTAGGGATGCTACGACCCGCCACATGTCCTTATAAGGCAAGAACACGTTAAGGCCCTTAACCTTACTCTAATACCATTTAAGCCCATGGCTCCTATTAAGCACAATCAGATAAATCTCCTACTTTCAACATAACTCAAGTATATCTCATTTCAATCTTCAAACTCTTTAACATAACCTTGACAAACCATACATGATTAAAGTCTAAAACAATTGAACTTCTAGAATTCACTAGTCTATTATGTTCCCTAGAAATTCATCATTATTACATATAAAATAATCAAATTCCTATCTTCACTTAATCACCATAATAATAAAAGAAATCTTCTTCCTCCCTCTTATGCACATTCGACCCTAGGTCCTTATCCTGATTAGTGCATTCATTTGTGCCTGCATCTAAAAATATCCCCAAGGGGTGAACTAACACCCACTACGTATAACCAACAAACACATACACATAAACAAGCATGAATTAAATCACATACATTTATACAAACACTAAACATCATACAATAGGTTATTATTTTATTAGTCTACAAAACAACAATGGGGTACTTAAGACCCCGCCAAACATATATAGATACTTAGTACCTAATACGGTGTTGGGAACGGCCACTACGGGCCCCAACACCTATAAGTCTTTAAACTTAAACCAACCCAAATCATTTCCAAGCATGACTCCACTAGAGACAACGTTATACAAGGATCATTGAGGTGCCCCTTAGGAATCTACCACTATGAGCCCCTGGGTCGAGCCAAGCACAATCAACAACCAACTTAATCAAGTCCATTACAACTTAATCTAATTTACTACTATCTTAACAATCATAAAAAACAACTAAAGCTACACGTACTTGAAATCTTAGTCTTAAGCACGTCTGGTCTTGAACTTAAAGCTAATTTATAATCTATCAATAACACCAATAATACGCTCTTAGTACTAATTTGAAATAATCTAAGTTGTTCAATTCTATTTACTTAATCATCATATGATTCACTCTCTTACTCTACTACAGTTTCTAGGGTTTTATTAGATGTTTAAGTTGCATGGAAGTTCGAATAAGTGTAAATAAAATCAAATAGAATAATGTCTAAGTACACAGTTGTGCTTTAAGCCGTGTACTTTGGCACAGCTGGATACACGATCGTGTGTAGTATTCGTGTATCTTTTTGTGTGTTTTTACATTTTTTGCTCACTCAGGTATACAATCGTATAGTTAGTCGTATATCTTTCTATAGATTTTCATATTTTAACACGCCTAAGTAAATGAACGTGTCCTTCGTTTATGTACCTTTTTGTACATAGTGCGTAATTCTACATAGGTAGGTACATGGGCATGTACTTGACCATGTATTAAGTCGTTCTACATGAATCGTTTTTCCTCTTTTCCAATTCATTCCTTAACCTAATTTCTATGATCCTAAGCCTAATTAGATCCTAAATTTTGCTAATTCTAATACAATGTGCAGATTAGTATACTTACTTATCTAATTCCACAATTCAAATCCCTTAATCACTTGATTCCGTGCTTGTTCTGTCCCTTTACTTGATCCAAATTCTATAAATCATGTAATCAGAATTCGTTTAATTCTCAATTCTACTATCAGAATAAATAACTCAATCATTAGAGCTCTTTACCTAATGAAATCAAATTGGTCGTAGTGATTGCTTGCTAGGTCACCTTAAAGTTTCAGAGATTGTCACTTATCTATTATAGTGAAAATGATAAAGAGAGGAGCGTTAGGTCAAACTGGGATATATATACCCTATCTATGAAATGATCGAATTACCCCCCATATCTCATGAAATTTACACTTTTGACCTTGAATTTATTTTAAAATAAATATTAAATGAATTTACATTTTCTGAGTATTTATAGTAAGCCTTGCTCTAGGAGATCAATAGTCTCCCAATGGCTAGTCCTCCTATTATTATGTTAATCATTCCTTTAATGGGATGAGCTTCTTACTCTTGTTATGTTTCTCCATTGTCACGACCACCTCACTTTAGAGGTCAATCATTTTTTGTGATGTACTTACTTAGATAGCCTCATCAAATGAGATCTTCGAGGGCATTCTTTAACTGAGCATAATGTTCAATTGTGTAACCCTTTTCTCAGTGGAAATCACAATATTATTTTTAGAAGAATTATTCCTCATTTTATCAAGCCAAGTGATAATGCTCTGATCTTATATTTCCATGAAGATGTTAACTCGTGGCTTATTAAAAAGGGTGTGCTGCTAGTAAAAATGGATGGTGCGCTTTTTGCTACCATTACCATTTTAGGTAGACCTATTATTCTCCACCAAATGGTCAAGCCTATCCTTTGTAAAGGGTTGGTCTTTACTATTCTTCTTTTTTTCTTTTTTCTAATGATTCATTCTTAGCTTGTTGCCTTGCTAATATAGCATCTTCGTAGGAGATGTAATCCACAGCTCTTTCCTAGAATTCCTTAAAATTTTTCAGCATGTGTAAGGTAAGCGAGTAAAAGAGCTAGGACATTTCCTTCACTCCATTAACCACTGCATTCAAGGTAATGCTTATATCAATGTTAGGCATTTCAAGCATGGTTCGGTTGAACCTAAAGATGTAATCTCTGAGCATCTCATCTCATCTTACTTCTATCTGATAAGATTGAAGGTTGAAGAATCTCGTTCAAGCATCTTGTTTGTCAAGAAGTGCTAATAAAATTAAATGGCAAGCTCTCAAAAACTAAGAATGGAATTTGGCTTAAGGCCTCAGAACCATGTGTGCATGGCATTCTTAAGTGCACCTAGAAAGGCCTTGTAAGCTACAGTATTAGAGATGGTAAAGAGGTTCATCTGAGCTACGTAATAGCTTAGATGCTCAGAGGAATTGATAGTCCTATCATAAAACTCCATTTTAGGATTTTGAACGTGGGCTAAGATTTGCTCGTCTTGAATTTCTTACATGAAGGGAGAGTTTCCAATGGTCAACATATCTCATGGGTTTAGTGCCCCAATAACTCATATTTGTTCATCTTGCAAGTTAGAGTTTGTGAGTTTACAAGTTCAATCCAGCTTAAGACCAATTTGAGGCAAGTAGAGCAATCAACACACTTTATGTTTTCCATTTTTTTCCTTATTCTTCTATATTTTTCTCTCTAACTTTATGATTTTCATTCTTTCCTCTCTTTTTTTTTTTCTTATTTGTTAAGTAGTATAATTACATAAACTTGAAATAATGAATATAAGAAAAATTACATTTTTTTTTTATTTCACATATTTTACTATAGTAATTATAGTTTTACATATGAATTACTTATAATTTCACATATTTATTACTTTTTTAATATTAAAAAAAAACTTAAAATTTATAGGAAGAAAGAAAAAATAAGTTCCACAAGGTAAAGAAAAAATTTATAAGTTATTTATTACTTTTTTAATATCACATAAATTTGAAATTTATCGGAAGAAAGAAAAAATAAGTTCCACAAGGTAAAGAAAAAAGATTATAAGTTCCACGAAATAACTAGTATCCTATAGGTTTATAGAGTACATATTCCATAATGGTTTTAAAGTGCTATAAAATGGGTTTCGGTCTTAAAATTTAGGAACGTGTACCTTATAGAGTAGGGTATGAATAGCACCTCATACCATGATCAGTTTGTATTCACTCACCCCTAGTTATAATAAGATATAAAAAATATGATTTATCCACATAACAAATTCAAAATTGAAACAGATGAGATGCATAGCAGATAATTATCTAATTTTGAATTTCAAAGAGCTATGAATCAAACGTATAAAAACAAAATATAAATAACACATGAAAAAAGAAAGTGAAAATTTAAAAGGCCCTACTCATTCATTAAAAATGGCAACATGTAATTGAACGAACATGAGTGGAACACGAAATGGAGATTAAAAAACTGTCCTTATATAAATTCTATATAAGAGATTGAGAGAATTTTTTTATTTGCCTCTAAATGGTATATCCACATGTTCCTTCCATTTATTAGTTTGGTCATTCCATTTTCACCTCATTCTAGCATTAGGATTTTAAATAAATAATAAAAGGTCCTAATTTAAAAAAAAATAATGATACGAAAATGGAAAAATTAGAAAATATAAAAAAAAATTGAAAAAAATACAAAATATGGAAAAATACAAAAAAAAATGAAAAATAAGGATTTTTGGTTGATTGATGATCATTGGGCTTCATTTTGAGGATTAGATCATTTTTAGGGCTTAAATAAAGTTAAAGTGTATACGTGCAATTTGACAATTTTAAAATTAAAATGAGAATAATGAATTTTTCTAAAAATTTAATATTCTAACCATAATCTAAGTTAATTATTTTTATGTTACAAAAATGAAGTCATTTTAAGTTAATTGTAGCTCCAAGCGATGTTTCAATTAGACATAGATTAACTATTTTATGAGGAAGTTAACATTTAATTAACTAGATGGACAACAAACTGAGACTTGTAGAACTATTGAATTGGACATGATTTGAAAATTATTTTTAATATGTATCTTCTAGACTTTACCTCAGAAAATATTGTATTCTCAATTTCTCAAGAACCGGTTGATTAGGCCTTCAATTTGGCCTAAACTCCACCTGCGTTTTTTAAGCCAACTCAGGCTAGCCTAAAGGATTAAATATATTTTTCTTACACTACTTGATTGAGCCATAGGCTAACAACCTAATTGGAAAACACACACACTACTAGTGACGACATAAGTTCTAATCTTCACAAGTGCGACCATGCCTTTCATTTTTTTTTTCCTAATGCCACATGCTAGCCTATCATTGACTAGCACGTTAAGGCACTATTCATCATCTCTCTCTTGCAGTCATCTTCCTCATCTGCTTTCCTTCTTGATGAGCTAATTTTAAGACTATTTTGACTCATTTTTTCTACACAATTTCACTAAATGTAATGGTGAAATCATGTAGGTCACTAGAGATTCTTCAAATTAAACCTAAAATGTTGTCTAAGTTCATGCATTTAAGTGGTCAAATTTGGATCTAAAGTTTCTTCTTCTTCTTCTTTGGTAAAGGATCCAAAGTTTCACAAAAAAAAAAAACATAAATGCACATATAAACTGAACTTGATTTGAGTTTCCATGGAAAAAATGGAAGCTCCTAGTTGATGGTTTTAGCAAGTCAAAAACTCCATTAGCATGAATGACTATCAATTACATGCAGATTACATCCATCTTCCATGAATTTGAATTAAAAGTTTCATGCCCCTAAGTTCCTAAGGTGATGACAATTCGCTATATAACATTTAAATAGAATACATAAGGCTCAAAATTACTAAGTAGGTTTCTAAACTTATTTTAGGATTTTGAATTTTTTTAATTAAGTTTTGAAAAAAAAAAACATTTGATGAGTCGCTTGGGTTAGAAAGCATGATTGTAATACTAAATGTAGAAGTTGGGTCCTAAGGCTTAAGGGGCTCAAAATAAGTTTACAAACATAAGAAAATAAGCTATAGAGACACCGGTGACTCCTTTAATAAATCTAATACAATATGATATATACAAGTTTGCATAGAGAGGAAATAATAATGCTAATAGTCCTTATCCTCTAAGTCATTGTTGAATCCCTAAAACTCCTCTTCGGAGCCATACTTTAGAGTCGTAAAGTGGATCCATAAGTAAATCATCACCTGAAAAAAAAAAAAAAAAAAGTGAGAGAGAGAAGTAAAACAAAATACCCAATACAACAATAATGCAAACACATGCAGATGCTAAGCAAACCTAAATTCTAATACAAAAAACAATCATTCAGTTTATAAATATCCTTTAATGATGCAAACAAATAGCATAGGAATACTCATGACTATAGGCAATACGAAGGGAGATCTAAGGTCTAATACCACCACAACAGTAATCAAGGGTTAATGGGAGTAATTAGACTTCATGCCCAAAAATCAAACCTAAATAGCATCGTCTAGGTGTCATCATTGTTATGTTGTCCTTACTTATCACAATTTAGTTTTATCATAATGCTCATTGAGACCCTTAACCATGAACGAATTTCGATATACCTTCTCTCCATTTATAATGCCCATTATCCGACGTGATCTCACCTATCGATTACCCTTTGAGCCATTCCTTATTGGCTTAAGCACTTAAACTATTAAGGTTAGTGAAATTGAGACCATAGCCTTAATGCTAAGCCCAGGGCATTGCTCGCTTTCTCAAAACAACCATGCACAAGTAGCACTCAAATTCTTAGTCAAGTTTGATTATTAGTCTAGTTATTTATTTTTATTCTAAGAAGCAACACACATGTTACTATGTACCTAGAAGGTTGAAGATTCTCAAGTTGAAGGTCAATTCTCGCCAAGCACGATTATTTGATTTTCTACATAGGCTACTAAATTAGGTTTGGAATAAAACTAAGTAAGACTCGTACTAGTCATTAGCCTAACTAAGGGTAACAAGGCCCAATTACTTTGGCTAAATTTGGCTCATACTATTTAGTGTTTTTTTATTAAGCCAGTTCAAGTTATTATAATTGCTAATTGTTTTTCGACTTATTCAATTAAGTTCTACTTTGTTTACTTTCTAAGACTAAGCCCAGTGGGCTTAGGCCCACTAAGTATCATATATTGTCTGAGTCTATCCATTATGTGTTTTCTACTAGGGCATAATTAAGGTATTAAGCCCTAAAGAGAAATAGGTCCAAGAGATTTGGAATTTAGGACCATTAGGTCTAATTAAGTTAATTAACCCTTATCAATTGACTTAATTTTATTTGATTAGGTATTTAATTACTTTATTCAATTAGGCTTATAATATTCTAATCCATTTGCCTAAGCCCATAAGTCCAATTAAGTTATTCCAACTCATTATGTAATGTTATGCTTAAGTTAGGCCCATCATGATTTAATATGCTATAATTATTATCTCTATGCTTGATTAATTTATTATGCTTAGTTTAAGTCTATTTTAAATCTTTAATTGACTTTGGGCCTTATTAGGCATATCACCTACTTAGGTTATTTTATTTTAATAAGCCTCATTTAGCCAAATAGTAAATAAACTTATTAATAAACTTAATATAATATCTTATTATTATCAAAACATCTTTAATATATATTTAACATAGTCACTAAATCAAAACAATTTGAACCAACTATTCAAAAGGCCTTTTCTACATATAGCAACTCTCTCATTTGTAACCATGCACTACATTTGAGTTCATATTATCTCTTCTAAAACTTCTCTCTAGATTTTTCTCCACTTGTATCAACTTAAGTATTTTTTGTAGGAATGTTGACTTATCTACTCTATAGAGTCGAAAGAGTCTTGAGCATTGTACATGCTAATATTGAGAACATGCTACACATAACAAGTGGTATAAGAGTGAGCTTTCAATCAAAGATAAAGGGGAAATTTTCTTCTAAAGTTGCTAAATGTTCTAGTAAACTAATGACTCAAATCTCATAGGAACGATGCAACTATAGAGGCTAAAGTGATTAAGATGGAGCTGATCACAACTAACATGTTGGGACTTAATTAAAAGTGTACAACTTAAATCATTTCAATTATATAGTATTACAATCAAATGCTTCATCACTACATTGAAAGTTATAGTTGATAATGACATGCAACTTAAATCATTTCAATTATATAATAGCTCAAGTGCCATGTTTAATTATGACTTGACCCATCCTTATTCCTACTACAGGCAAGATGTTAACATACCTTTGCTAATAGAAGCAATAAACTGCAGCCACGGAGATGTAGAATCCCATGAACTGAATCTAACTCTAAGATAGAATGAAAGGGACCATGCTAGAAAGAATAGGCATTTACAAACGAGATGGAGCTACCCAAGATGAAAATTTCCCCTAGCAACAGTTCACCCTATTCGAGATATGTTAGCAACCTTAAATGCAATGAAAGGGAGGAGGTTGAGACAAACTCTTAGCTGAGTTTTAAAGCGACCAGACTCCATAAAAGGAAAGCCCACAAAGAATTTCAAAAACGTAATGTAAAGCCATATGTTGCAAATCGAAGGATGAATTCCTTTATAGGTAGGGGGCAACGTACCTCTACATCTCTATGGAGGCAGCAAATAAGTTAGCATTCAAGTCAAGGACAACTGTAGGTTAAAAACGGTCAACTTAGAAAAACCCCCCACTACTAATATGGTCCAAGATGTCGAGTTCTTTTAGGGTCGATTGAAAAAAAGGAAAAGAAAAAGAAAGAGTTTCAAATCAGGTCATCCCCAATCGAATGGTAGCCTAAATCACCCCATCAGCCAACGGCATTGTCATTATGGACGAAGGCTAACAATGCCTGATCCCAATTAGCCATCACTCTAACCCAGCCCACAAGTTTCTCTGTACAGTAACCAAAACCAAACAATAGCAAGTAGTGTGATCCAGGCCACATCAATGGCAAGACTAGATCACATTTGGTGACTGGTGGTTGTTTTGAGGTGGCGGTGAATGCCTCTGCCGCTAGTTTTGGTGATGGGGAAGTGGTTTGATATTCAAGTAGTAGCTATACTTGTCTCCCACCAAAACGTAAAAATTTTCCGCACGTAGTACGTAAATTAAAGGGAAACAAATGCAGCGAAAAAAAAATGGAGGATTGGTAACTGAGGTCCTCATAATAGAAACGACACTACCTCTATTTTTGCTCTTATGAAGTAGATACTCATGCTTCAGCATGCAATTTCCTCTACTAAATAAAAAAAAAGAGACTAATTCAAGATAAGTAACTCATTAAGGCCTCTAGAAGAGACAGACCCAGGACCTAGATAACCAAGAAAAAGGGAACATAAAAATAAACAAACCAACAGCAACCACTTGGATGTGCATAATCGATGTGCTTGGTATGCACAACCTTAAATTACTTACACCAACATATCAACATATGCTCATCAAAATCGGAGATTTGCTAAATTAGTCTTGGGAATTCTTGGGCTCTTTTGAATCGGCTTTATCATGGTGAAACTTAACCACTATGCATGTAATATTATCAGCACTGCCTTTGGTATAAGCAGTTTCAGTCAATTTCCGAGCAGCTGCCTCCGGTTCATCTTCTACCCGTGCAAGCTCAACCGCATCCTGCAAACATTTTTTAGGAATAATAACCAGACGAATAACAATAAAAGATATTACTACTATAATACCACAAGGACAATAGGCACTTCTTTTCAAAAGTCTGCATTAGCACATCCTTAACAGTGAGAGCACCAGCACAGAAGTGTAATAACTAAAAAATTGGAAGATAGTTTCTATGAATCAACACATTACACCAGTCCCCATTCAATCTCTATGGTCAGATTTAACTAAAAGTTTGAGTACAATGAATTGAGATTTTGTGCAAAATGTTTTCCAGCTTTTGAATTTACCGTAATTTACTGATTGCATTGTCGAATTGTTGTAGTAATTTGAAGGGGTTTCAGTTGCTAATGACTTTTAACAGTGGTGGAAGGAGGCAATAGAAACAGCAAGCTATCAATAGAATGCTATTATAAAATGAGGAATTGTATTTTAAAATCGGAAAGCATTTTCCTCATTTTTACCAGAAATCAGCTGGCTATGTTTGCATCCATTACCAGTCACCACCCATGCTCGGAGCTACTAGTTACTGCAACATATTAAGATTGCTAAAATAATTTTTGACACTCATTAAATTTTAGTTGTTCTAAATTATTGGTGGAAATCCAGAAAATGCTTTCTACAAAATGCACCTTGGAAGAAAAACCTTCACGGCTCAAAAACTTAACACTCCGCAGATGTAACAGTAAAATTGAGAAATAAAACTGGACGTCTATCTGTTGATGTATCAACAAGCAATACTCCAAAATTCAATATCTGTAAAAGTATTACAAAAATTCTAGTTTTCAGATGAACAATACATTCTCATGCTTTGCTAAAGCAAATTTACCAAATTTTGCACATAAGAGAACAAAAGCAGTAGATGGAATGTACAGCCAAAAGCTCAATCAAGATATAGGTTGGTAGGCAGGAAAATGCTTTGGAACTAAGTATTGCTCCACACATACTCAGAATGAGCACCCATTCAAGAGAGAAGGAAGCACCCATGGGAGAAAAAAAGAGCACTTACCTCATTGGGAACTACGTCCCACAGCCCATCACTTGCAAGCACTAGTAATTCAGATTCCTCATCTACCTCTAGGTCCTGTAGCAAAGTGTTCATACCGAGTCATTCAAAGTAAAAGATCAAACTTGGCAAACAGCCAATTTTCAGCAGAGATTTTGTCTAGGTAATATCTATAGTTTCAAAATCAATCTCAACTACAGTGAAATAAGGGAAAAATGCACAAGCATAAAACAATTAGCAAACAGCAAACAGTTTGGAGATTACTAAATTACTATTTTCCTGTCTAAGGAAAGCCTAAATTCAACATAGTCGTAGCTCCCAGAGGATTTTCTATAGAATTTTGTAACTATCAATCAAACTCTCAGCCTCCTTTAATTTAATAATAAATTGAAAGTACAAAATGGAAGGATTATAGGTACTCATGAAATATTACCCGAATTTCAGGCTCTGCCACAACAAATTGCTTCAACATGCGGTTGCCAAAAGCTCGAGACATGGCCAAAACACCTCCTACCCTCCAGGTGCCTAATGGCAACATGATAAACATGGCTAAGATCAGCAGCTTGTACACCTACTTTATTGGATATATTGAAAAAGTACATGTACAAAGATATTAAGCACATGACATTTCTTTCTTCCCTTTATTTGATGAAAATATTAATTATTTATTATTTTGTGTATAAATTTATCCAATATGTAATGGAAAGACAAAAGGAGAATGCAATACAATTGTTATAAAATTCCCAACCAATAATTACAAATTTGGCAATAAAAAATGTACTAAAAAACTTGAAAGCTAGCATGGCCAGATATCAGTGACTCCAAAGATGTCATATAGGATAGCAATAAAACACTCAGGGTTTTTTTTTTTTTTTTTTTTTTGGGGTAATCAATATAACGTTCAACTTAAAAGTTATGTAGCATAACTCATTGTCTATTTTAGCCAGCAATTGTGCTGTATTCTTGAAGCGTGTTATCTTACAATTACAAAAGGTTCAATTGATCCCAACTTGTACTGATCAAACACTTCAACCCAGCTAAAAGCTTTCATTTAACAGCAGCATAACTAGATAGACAAAAAAGACAATATAATTGGAAAATTCCACTACACTTAGGCAGCCAATATCTTGCATAAAATAAACCATGCCATTTTATGACTGAAATTTTCTGCATATAAGAAAACTAAATAACTGCACCTACAGCAGTCATTCTTATCCATACAGGCACATCAAGCACACTGCACAGACAACATTCCTAGTTTTTTTTTGGATGAAAACATAATTCCTAGTTGTTGCAACTTAACTGAACATGTTAGATATATAGCTCTTATTAAGCAATATAAAGCCTGAAAAAGGAAATGTAAATGCATCCAGTCACTAAGTGTTGAAACCACATCAATGCATTACCACTCAAACCAGGCTATTGGAAGAAACTACAAAAGACTATCTTTTGTGCATAGCTACGCATTGAAGTCATTACTACCATGTTAGCAAGCAGACTTTTTTTATTAATGGTAAAGTCCCATCCTACACCACCAGCCTATGGACATCACATTTCCCAGGTATATAGACCACAGTGTCTAGCACAAAGTTGTAACTGAAAGAATTACATAACAAAAAATATGAAAAATATATCCCCAACAGAATTAGGTTGACAAACGGGAATAGGGAAGGTGTAGTGACCCACCAAGCTTCGAAAGCAAAAAGGCTCCATGGATCCTAGATAACCAGTTATTTTGTGTCAGGTAATTATATCCATTAATATTTTGCACCACTTTTCCAGTAAGAAAATCAGTTTCCAGAAGTGTGCTTGATAACCTTTTCATATTGTGATAAATAGCTAACATCATAAGCTTCTATAGTGAAAGCATATAATCACATCTAAACAGGCACTCGTCCCCATGTGGAGTTGGCCAACATGATCCTCCTACATCATCACATGAAATCAAAGATTGTCTCATATTTCAAATTTCTGCCACTATCCTACCACAAAAAATTGATGGGGAATTGACAATTAAACATGGTGAGCAGTTTTTCAATGAGGCAACAAATACTATACCTGCCCACATAACAACACCTCCTGCACTTTCTATCCGTTTCCGCTCATCACTTCTATTTGGCTTATGATCTTCTGAAAGAGGAATAGCTGTTTAAAAATAAAACAACCTTTCATGGTTCCCAAAGCAACACAACTGTAACAATTCTAATATGCTTCATATATGAAACAAAGAGTTCTATTTGATTATATCTTTCATATGTATATCAAATGACAACTGTATAGCTCACTATAAAATGGATGGATTGCTTAGAGAAAATTTTGAGTCTAACCAATGATTAGGCACTTTCAGGCATATGCATCAAGAAATTTCCAATATCTGCAAAAGTTCACCCTCACAATAGCTAAATTATAATTATATACCTGCGCCAGCTTTTGATACAACAGTCCTAGAGTCTCCCACATTTGCGACGTACAAATGACTACCTACAAGCACTGCTGTCGATGCAGTGGAACCATCATCCCGAAAAGAATCTCTTTCAGACTCCAAAAAATCAACATCAGTCTGTTGATATGTTTCACCTGAATAATCAAACAAGTAATCAAATGAAATTGTCCATCTACTAGGTAATGTTTCATTAGCTTCACCTCCTTCACTTGATCTTTTATTGTTTGTGGTTCAGCAAGCATATCTATTATTAGATTATATCAAACTTACCTAGGCTTCAGGATCTACAAAATTAGGCCAAAGCAACTGGTGAAAAATGGATCCATTTTTTCTCAGATCCTTTCAAATAAAACATATTTCATCAGCAATACATAATTCAGACATAGACAAAGCACTGCCCACAGCGCACCCAGGAAAAAACATAAATTAATAGGTATACCACTGACATATCTTCAAAATATTTTAGGGTCATTTTCAGAAAATTCCCAAGCTTAGGGATGTTGCATGGTCTAGTCCCCAAGACATCCCCTAATTACATGTATACAAGACTAAAGGTTTATACTATCATCTAAGGAGAAGTCAATGGTTTGATTGTCTAAAAGACTCCATTTTGTATCTTTATAAATCATTTTAACTGTCTAACCATTTTACAAACCACTCCTTCATGTTACTAATCAATAGGAGTCTTAAATTTGAAGATAAATGATCTATGAATCAACAGTTTCCGATCTCAGTAAGAACCAACAGAAGATCAACATACGGCAAAAAAAATAATTTTATACACCGGTACCCCATATTATGAGCATGCAATGCTTTCTCTTCATAAACATCAAAGCACTAATGGTAAGAAAAGTTTTTTCAACATTTTCGACATGAGATTATAACATGGTATAGTAATAAACATACTTATTGCCAATTTTGTATCAGTAATAAATTGTGGATGTTTCATAAGGTTGCCAAAAAGATGCTCCTTTAAGTATTCTGCAGCACGAGATCCGCCATGCCCTGCAAAAAGAATCATATCTTTAGATCTCCTTCTCCGCTGCATAACAAGTGCACTAGATATAGAATGTAAGAAGCAATTATCTTCCATCACTGCCAAAAGTCAAGGGGGCATCACACTGAAGACCAATGAAAAAAATCTAACCATTTTCATACCCACTCTTCTTGTAGTCATAATGTGTATATCTATACACATGAATACCAATATATGTCTGTACATATTAATATAATACTTATATCAATCTGATAAAAGTTAGATTAAATTTCACTTTTAGTCTGTAATATCTATTTGTCTTAATACGTTTGAGTAAAGCAGGAAGGAGATTGGATGTTTACTCAACTAGAGAAAACTTGAAAGAAATTCTTTGTGGATTAGAGTCATTTCTAAAAGCAGACAACTTTGATGAAGGTCCATCAATTTTATAGTAAACTTTATGCAGGCACAAATGGATCCAATCCTGGAGCTTAAAAGACTCTGGCTTTAGAATCCAAACCAACTCATTCTTGAAAAGAAATAAGCAGCAGTCTATGTTTCAGAGACGGTTAAAGGATTAAAAAAATGACAAATCACCATGCGGTGCACCTATTACACATACTGAAAACCCCTTTCCTACCTTACATTAAACCTCAAGAGGCAATAAATTTTGCCTAAGGATAATGTTAAAACTCTCCTGAAATCTGAGCAGCTTCAGAAACTGAAATAAAGCAATATACCAGCAACCAAATGAATGGAAAAAAAAGAAAAGCAAAGAAAAGAAAAGAAAAAGAAAAAAATGTGCACAGAGACATGATTACCACAAAATAGAAATAATAGAGGTACATCTCTCAGAAGCCAGGATGTTGGTCCTTCTATAATTAATTTTTCCATTTAGATGATTGACAAGACAAACATTCTAGGTAAAAGTTGACCATTCAAAAATGTATTCTCCCTTTTTTGTGTTTGTTTGTGATGGGGGGTAAGCTAGGCCAAAAATGTAATTTACATCAGTAAATTGGAAAGTAGCACTACAAACAGTCCTAGCATATAAGATCTTATAAACACATCCTAGAATTAAGCCAAATAAAATCAACCAGGCCAAAACACTTAGAGATATAAGGAGAAAATGGAAGAATATGAAAAACAACTATAGAGATTAGATACAAGAACATAGGGTGATGTTATATATGCTATGGACTGTTGCTGATATGGTATAGTTGAGATGAAAGAGTTAGGTAGCATCAACACCTAAAGAAAGGTCTCCTCGAAACAGCCTAGGTAAAATAGGAATAGAGAAGTATTTTCCACATAACATTACGTTAATCCCATCATATTGCCTTTCCTTATTACACACTGAGTGGCTACAAAAAGCTCCACTTGCCACCATTAAATTTCCTCTACTAATATCTATATGTAATTTTCCACAAATCATTGGAATAAAATCTGGACACAGTAACAGAAAAGCAACAACAACTAAGCAGAATGGGCACATAAGAGAATGCTAATATTCTTCACTTATTGACATGTCAAAGAGAGACGCTCTTATTGCAACTTATTTCTAAAATATCAAATGAATAACATAGAAGATGCCTAACCATCAAATATGCCAAACATGCAGACAGTTTCTCCATCAACTTTGGACATTTTAATATCGTAGAAGTCTTCCATTGTAACTCTCTTTCCACGGAAACTTGAATATCCACAGCTCAGTTTTCCATCTTCACTGTCCAATAAATAAACAGAGTATTAATTCACGCACATGGTATCATGAAATATCCACAAACCATGCAACAAGAAATCTAGGTCCACTCATTTCTTAACATCAATCAACATTTGTCAACCAAGGTTAATGCAACCCACATATAAAAAGACACGAATGATACATCAAATTTGTTCCACTAGTAAAAAAAGAAAATCTATATAATAGAAGGATTGCCAACTTTCAAATGTCAAGGATTAAGCAACATATGGAGAAAGATAAAGAACCAAGAACCTTTTCCAGCCTCCACTTGCAAATCCACCATCTTCCTCTTTCTCTAACATCATACTAGCCATAGGCTCCCGTTTTTCTGCCGCCCCAGACCCAGTATCCACCATCATCTTTACACTTGTTAAATATTCTTTTTTCCACAGGTACACTATTCTAGAACCAGCATGTAAACTTCGCAGAAGTATGTTCTGCCGTGGTTTTCCAAAACTAAATCGCCCTATATGTGCAACTTGGACAATGGCACTCCTTATGCAGCTGTTGCATACCATCTAAATTTCACGGCTTGGTAAAAGATTTTTCCCCAATTCAATCAACACTGCTGCCAATAAGAATTCATCAACAGCTCAAATCACAGAGCAACAAATTCCTTTCAACAGTGTAAAAACAAAATAGAAAGGAAAAACCACAAATTCTTGCACTGATTAAATTGATAAAAACACCAGAATCTTCTTTTACAAATCAAGATTCAGATTCAATAAGTGAAAATACTTCATTACACATGTGGACCATAAAAATCTATCCTAACCCATAAGAAGAAGGAATTATCATTTTAAAAATGCAATACGAATTTCTGCACAAAAAGACATTTAAATTTTCAAATTTACACAGCAGGAAATAGACCAAAATGACAAAATTCAAAAAAGTCAAATGAATCTATTGACTTCCTAGTGTAACAACGAATGGGTCCTGCTAGCACAAGTGAAGAGGCCAGAAAAGAAACTTTAAAGAGATTACATCTTTTTTGGTAATTACAGATAACACATTCGTTTAAGGAAAAGCCTGTGGACAGAAAAGTTTTATCATTCTCCAAGGCTAAAAAAACCAATCAAATATTCCCCAAATTAAGGTTGAAACAGCAATCCTGCATAAATTTAAAATTTTTATTAACCAAAATACCAATTGAGTCGAGCAAACGCAAAATTTATCGTGTAATATTACGTAAATATCATCAAATCACACCGCTCGATCCAATTAATGACAAATCGCGAGAGATGAATTTTAAAGATCTTACACGATAGAAATGATTTGGATCCGATCATGAAATGAAGGATCCAAATCTGATATATACACACATGAGAGAGGGAAAGGGAGAGGGAGAGGGAGAGAGATAAGAGCGGGATGATGAATGTTCTTTATTTGGATTTTTCTCTCTCTAGAAAGAGAAAGAATCTGAAACCCTAGAGAGAGAAAGGGAGAGAGGGGGAAAAGAGACGGATGGATGAATGGAATGGGATGGCATGGGTGTATGTTATGTTGTAGTGTTAATTTGTTGTTGGAGGAGATTTAATTTGGGATGGCCAAAGAGAGAGAGAAATGTGGCACAACCGCATCAGCGCCAGCATGCCATTCCACTGCACAATTGGGACAGCAATTTTCCGGCACATCAGTAAAAACAATAATATAGGTGTTAACATTATTACTAGGAGTATGGGGGCCGTGGGTGGATATAGAAATATACATCTTTTTTTTTTATAATTAATGAACATAAAATCTATATATGTTTTATTTTCCACACAAAGATTCTAATAGTAAGTTAAGCGAAAAATTCAACTAAATGTGATAGGGATCAATTTTCTAGATTCAAAATATTTATTTTTTTCATCAATTTTACGAGAAGGGCATCATTGATTTTGGGATAAATTTTTTTTGTAACCTTTATTTCATGATCTAATTGTGATACAGACTTTCCATGATGTTTACTTCCTTTGCATGGATTTCCATGGAGGATACATAAAGATTATGATGGCCCCACTATTGATCACATGTGACATGCCAACTTGCTATTAGACTTATTTTTTTAATTATTTTATTAGCTTGTTGTTTTATTCAATAATTTAGTTATTAGGGTTATTCTAGATTTAAGAATTTAGAACCATGTCATTTATTTTATGCATTATTTTACATTATTGCCCTCATGATTTAGGGCTTACTTTTATAGTCTCTTGTTAACAAACATCAATTAATTATGAGATTATTGATTATAGAAACTCTTGAGTTATTCCCTAATCATACTTTTTCTTATCAATTCCTTGGAATTGTGGCAAACACGTTTGTGAATTGAGCAATTGTGTGTCATATCAATTGGTTAATCCAAAACCCCCTTTAGTTGTAATCATGCATAATATCAAGTATGATTAAGCATAGTTCAAATTAATCTTCTAATGCATCATATCATTAAGACCAATTCATTCATATCCAATTTAAGATCTCAACTCTTGTTATATTATAAACCTTAGAACCCATAAAAATCATAAAATGAAAAAAAAAACACTAAAAATACCAAATTTCATAGCTTTCTAAGGTTTCCATGCATTTTACTTGATTGCACATTTTATTTATATCATATTAGTTTCATAGTAGAGGTTATGGTAAGATGTTCAACAACATCTAATTCGTGATCAAAATTTTTATAGAATGGACCTAAAGGTGACATCTTTATTGCAAGGCTCTAACATGTTAAGTGTTCTCTTAAGCATGTGGCTAGTGGTTGCTAACATGGAGTTTGTAATTTTGGGTAAGAATTTCAAGCTATCCTCTTATTTTTAGTTTAAAATACTAAGTTACAATATACTTAGATGTTGGATATAGTTATGGAATCAAATTTGAATAGGAGACACTTTAGGCTATGAAATTAGATCTGCTAGAATTTCATGGTTATAACTCTCCCAAAAATTATTTAACTTAGGAATATCAAGTAGATAAGATCTTTGGGGATTATTCCCACCTTGAGTATATAATAAAAAAGAAAAAGAGCGTGATTAAACAGATGCTTATAGGCTATGTAGAATGTTGGTGGAGGAATTTAAAAATATGAAGAGTATTAGATGGGATTAAAGAGGACATTACATAGGGTGTCATGAAGCATTTGGTGAGAGGAAATTTTGTACCACCACATTATAAGGATGAGTTGTGGATAAGTTAATCGCATTGAGGCAGGGACACATGGGTATTAGGAAATATGCTTAGGATTATAAGGCTCTTTTGAGACAATGTGAGTTGTATAAGCCTTATATGAGGACCATAACTAAGTTTTAAATGGTTTTGAACTATGAGATTGCCAAAGTTGATGAGTTCCATAAATTTGAGACATTAGATGAGACTATTTAGTTGGTAATAAGTGTATTGATGTGGATAGATTTCAAAGGGAAATCTTCTTATATGTAATTTTAAACCAATTATTGTCTAAGGTATTGAATATGAGGTTTTTCTTTCTTTTTTTTTTTTGGTTTCATGTTTAATGAATGTTATGAATCTAAAGGGGATATGAACAATTAATTTAATTGATAAGTTTGTGAAGCTATAATGATATTAATCAAATAGAGGTTTGTTCAATTTAATTGATAAGTCAAATAGGCCAAGAATTAAATCAAAATAACAAAAAGTTTTTTTCACCACAATTGTTATGGACAATTAATTAGACCAAGAAGGAAAAGAAGAACAAAGTCTCCTATAGGTCTCAATGAAATTCACTCATCAAAACTAACTAAAAAATAATGTCTTACAACTGTTTATATTGAAACCTTGACAGTTATCAAGATATAGATGTAATAAAGTAAAAATAGAACTCTGATTAATACCAACTAATTGCTTATTAGTTCCAATATTGACTAACTATCTATAATTGTTAATAAAATATTACTAAATGATAAAATAATGTAAAAATGCCAAAAAGTCTAAAGGACTAAAAAATAATAAATCTTCGCAATAAAGTTTAATGCACAAATCTTTTGAAGCCTAGTGTAGGAAATCAATTCCTATCAAGCGGAGTATCAGCAACATCATAATTCTTATTATGAGACACTTGTTCATTTAACAAAATCAATTGTTTCTAATTGAGTACTGGATAAAATTGAGGCATTATTAGATAAATGGTTTAAGAAAGTAAAGAAATTAGCAAGCAGGATGCCAAGTGTTAAAATAGACAAGTTGAAGACTACAGTGATTGAGGAAGAAAATGTTTGTGATGATGATATAAGGCAAAGTGTAGATATCACTACTGATGATATTGATACTAATGTATACAGTAATGTAGTGGTTAGAGATGGAGTAGAGGTAGATGATGCTACTAAAGCTATATGTAACGATACAGAGATCATACTGCATCCCATAATATTTGAGCATAACATAACATATTACAAATGGATATCTAGATGCTCATATATGATGGGGCACCATTATTAAGGGCTTATAGAATTTCTAGTGATTACAAGTACTTATGCATCTACCTGCTACCATTTAGATTGTTTTATCATAATTCATTGTTGGGATTACGTGGTATTGGTTGGTATTGTAGTTTTGTTGTAGTTGCAAGACTTTACAAGATGCTTATTAGTGTTTATTAGCACTATCTTAGTTAATCTCTATGTTAGGGTAGCATTTTGCTTATTCTTAGTGTTGGTTTAAAAGAGTTAATGGTGCATGGTTGTTATTGTTTAAAACTTTATGGACATTTTGGAAGATTAGATGTCTATAGGTTGTTATAAGATTATTTGGCTAAGCAGGCACATATTATCACAGCTCATGAAGGGTTTGGCCTTTTCTAGCAGAATAAAGGTTTGTTAGTTTTAATGCCATTATAGGAGTTGAGCATTCAAAATATTCACATGAGTTTAGTATAAAGAGTATGTGATGAATGGAAGGTGGACAAGTTATGCTCGAAGAGCTTATCGCAAAGGCAATGAGATGTGTGGCATAAAAAAGTTAAGGTTGGTTGTGTAGGCTAGTTATTTTAGGGGTAAACTAATGTTCTTAAAGTTGATGTGATGCAATGGGATTATTAGTCAAGAGAGAAATTATAGAGCGAGTCTTAGGAAGTTTGAGGCTAGATATAATTTATGAGTTTAGCTTGGCTAGATGTTTTTATTTAATGCTTTTTGAGTTTTACATTTTTTTTATTCCAAAAGATACACTATTCAAGATCTAAGGGCAAATCTTCTCAAATCCAATGGCAATGATAGGGATCAATTTTGTAAACTTAAAAGATTTATTTCCTTCATCAATTTCCTAACGATGGCATTGTGCTAATTATGGCATGGAAGGCTACATCTTGCATGGTTTTTTTGTTATCATTAAAATGTCAACTTTGCATCCAATGATGTTAACTTAGCATGGTGCCAACTTGATAATATAATTGTGATATAGATTTTGGATAGATGTTTACCACCTTTGCATTGATTTGCATAGTGGCTATGTAGGGATTATTATGGCACTATTATAGACTACATGTGGCATGACCAGCTTACTAGAAGACTTTTTTTATATTGTTTTATTTTATGTTATTGGCCTTAAGGTTTAGTGCTTGCTTTTATACTCTCTTGTTGACAAACATCCTTTAGTAATGAGATTATTGATTATAGAAACCCTAGAGTTGTATTCTAATTTTATTTGCTCTTATCAGTTCCTTGGAATTGTGGCAAGCACCTCTTTAAATTGATTAGTTGTGCGTCATATCAATTGGTTAATCCAAAACCTCATTTAGTTATAATTGTGTGTAATATTAATTATAATTAAACATAATTCAAATTAATCATCTTGTGCATCATATCTTTAAGATTAACCCCATCATATCCCTTTTAAATTTCAATTTTATTCTTTCTAAACCTTAAAATCCATAAAAGTCATGAAATTAGAAAACACTAAAAATACTAAATTTCATAGATTTCTAGGTTTTTGCACATTTTATTCAAGTGTGTTTTTTAGGATGATTGAGATAAAACTATAAATGAAAAAAAAAAATACTTATGTTAGATGGAAATTTTAACCCCACATGAAATGGGTCTAGGTT
Organism: Laguncularia racemosa; assembly: GCA_037954665.1. Taxonomy (NCBI): domain Eukaryota; kingdom Viridiplantae; phylum Streptophyta; class Magnoliopsida; order Myrtales; family Combretaceae; genus Laguncularia; species Laguncularia racemosa. The sequence continues at coordinate 1,005,807 of JBBMOL010000214.1, forward strand.
ATTAGTGTTTGCTTAAATTCATACTAGATGAGTACATGACATTGATAGTGTTTGGTTACCAGTATTGGACAATATAAAATAAGAAAAACTGGACAAGTAATTTTTTTGTACCACTTTTGGTATATTCAATACTGGATAAGGATTTTTGTACTGTCCATTATTTGGAATTACGAAGTACTGCACTGAATATAGTAATTTTGATAATTATGCCATTTTTTATGATATCATGGTTATTATAAGAAAATACTATTTGAAGAGCCTACTAATTCATGTAAATCCATTAAATGAAAAAAATTAATAATTTATATTATAAATTATAATAATTTGTGTTATATTTAATCATATAATATATTGTAAATATTATATTAGTAATTTTTAAAAATTATCATAAAAAATTATTAATTATATTTAATAATCGTAATGTTAATTATATTAATATTATAACAAATTAATATATATTAAATTACAAGGGTGACTGGGGTAGCGTTTGGAAAGAAATGGAAGGATATTTGGGAAAATTTGAAAAAATCGAGTTTTTATCCAGTACCACAAAATTTGTACCAAATTTTATATGGTACAAAATTTAGTTCTTTTGTCCAGTACCTTCTTTCTTTTTTGCCCAGTACTTACAACATTTTTGTCAACCAAAGACAGGACAAAAATAATTATCCAATCTAATATCACATTTTTCACATAACCAAACACTACCTAACACTAGGTAGATTTTTATACGGATAATTGTAGAATTTGTATGCTACTTTCAACCACATTTGGTTAACATGAATATGAATATTCACAAACATAAACCTTTCTTTAAATATTCTCATAATGAGATTTTACTAAGTATTTAGACATTGGGATGAAAAGTAAAAAATTAAAATTTATGTGAATTCTTTCTCTAGAGACCTTAACTGGCTACTAGAGTAATCTCACTTATATAACTTAAATTGCACTTGTATGGTTGTAATTATATTAATTAACTTAAAGGTGAATATATTAGAGAATAGTAGCTTAATCTTATTCAATATATACATCTTTACATAATTGTATTATTTGGTCAACTCCTTCTCATTAAAATCAAACCATCAACTCCTTCTCATTAAAATCAAACCAAAAGGTAAATAGAATAGAGGAAATCGTTATTTATTTATTTATTTTTATATGAGGTCTAAAAGTATCTATGATTCCAATAATGTTTATTATTGTATTGATGAAACTTCATTTATTGATCTAACTATCTTGTTGGTTTGTTATGATGTTTTCCAATAATTAATACATTATGTTTATTGGATTCAAATTAGGTAAACATCACATGTTATCAAACTAACACTTAAATAACTCAAAGCAGTCTTTAGGTTTAGTACTTGATTTAAATAAAGACTTTAGATTTCCATATATAAATATTCTAATATCTCACACGTGAAATTAAGGCACTGTGGACATAATTAAATTATTTGTGAAAACATGCCCCAATCCATAGCAAAAGTTAATCTTTAAGGGTATAATTTTCAAGCCTATAGTAGTGATTGCTCTTAACTTTCTCTTACTTGATGAGATGTAAGAGAGGCAAACAAAAGGAAAACTTAATGACACATATTGCTTAGATTGAAGATCTCAAGCCTATTTATAATCTTTATTATTTTATTTCATTATGGCCAATCACAATAAGTGAAATAAAATATATGTGTTTCTACACATCATGGCCTTATACTAAGAAATCCATAGAGATGAGTTTATAAGTCTTGTCCATTAATTAACTAAATGATCGCTTTTATTTAATAGCTTAACTCCTTGACTAAATTAACAGTTAACAATATACAATTAATTAATATTGTAGACTATAAAAATACAACAATCTCCCACTTAAGCAAGATATATGATGTAGCAATTATATATTGTAAAATCTTTATGAGCTCAACCTTTATTATTTGCTAAATCTCATCTCTAAACAATCTCATCCATTAAACATACAATATAGGATTAAAGCAACCTTTATCACTATTTGTCGTGATAGAATCCATTAATGGTCATCGATAACAATATAATTGATGACATAGATCAAGCATGGATGTGTAGCACTTAAATGTAATGTGATCCTTAATATGTCTATTTCTAACAAGTTCTACTTTATAACTCATAATATACTCCTTACTTTATATATAACCATAGTAGGAATATATAGCTTTATTTCAACAAAGTTTTCAAAGCAACTTTATATGAGTTATGTAAAGGTGTATAATCCAATCAAACATCAACCTAAAAACAAATCTCCCACTAAATTGTTACATCATCGATGAATAACATCTATAAGAGTGACATGCTCATGAAATACGTTAGATGGTAAACCCTTATTAATTGAATTTGCAATCATGAGATTTGTACTAAAAATTTTAATGAAAACCTATGAACTTTGAACTCTCTATTTAACAATAAGAAACTTGGCAATCTCAAGGTGCTCAAAGCACTTGTAATAGATAAAGGAGTTATATAGCATCAAAATCACAATTTTTAGAGAGATAACAAGTTCTTTGTTTTGAGCTCTATTTAACTTTCTATGGAAGCAATCTAGTAGCATGATAACAGTTGTCTCAATTTTTTCGTCTCGGTAAATGAAGAGAACCTCTAAGTATTTATAAGGTTTGCCTGTTGACATCATCCATTAGATTGTAAAGATGGTTGACTACTAGGATGAATCCTCTTATTGACGGATCCTCTTATGCGCTCTTGTTGAGTCTAAGCTTATGGAGAGCCACTCCAAATGCATGAGCTTCCCCAAAAAAGGTTGCAAGTAGATTAGGCATTCTAACGGTCCCTACTCTAAGCTCACTATACCAAATCTCCCTTAGTTATCCCAAAACCTATGTACTTGATTTCTTAAGCCCTATCACTTAGTCTAGAGAGTTAAACTCACTTCATTACTAGGCTTAAAGCCCATGAATCATTTTAACTCTCTACATTTTGCCCCTTGATCAAAGTCCTTTAGACAAGGTTAGATTTGTTTGGGCATCAAATATATATATCTCAAATAGCTAAATGTTACTTGGCACACATTCACTTATAAATAGATACATAGTTGTCAAGTGCCCTCACATAGTTAAGAATTTTCATTTATTAGTGAGCCAAGTTGTAAGAGCCTAGTATTAGCATTGTAAAATGTTTTAATTAATTTTAATTCTTTTAGTTGTTTTTTTCCTCAATGTGCGATTTTACAACATCACTTAATTGTGCATGTTACCATAGAATAATCAAAATCGTATCGCTTCCAAAGCAATGTGTATATATATAGTGTGTGTGACCTATACACTCAATTTGAGTAGTTAAATGCATATGCACATGTAAATTGGTAGTTAGGTGGTAATAAAGATAAGAGTGAAACCTTTAAATCTTCCTATTAATACATGGCCACACATGTATGAGTCAGGCCCAATAACTTTCAAAGGCTTAAAACAAATTAGAGTCTGTGTAATTAGGAGTGTTGATTTTGTCTTACTAGAACAAAGCATGTTTAGCATGCTAAAAAAAGGTGGGTCACTTTATCTTGTGTCTTACCTTGCAATTTGCTTATGTTAAGTCTCATAAATTTGGTTTTGATGATAACAACACATATGTTAAGTGTTTACTAATGAGTTTATTAAGTGTATGAGTAAAAAGTAACTTATGGATTGAATATATAAAAAATTAAGTTGGTTCATTTGATTAATTGAAGATCAAGCTCCACTAGTTAGACATATTAGGGTAATATGCTTGACTTTGTAGTTAGATAAGTTTTCTAGAGATTAAATATTATTCGCGAAAGTTGTGAATTTTCAAGGAGATAAATTTGAGAAAAATATAAGGTTTGATTTATGATTTATATTATTTTAGTAAATTAAAAACTAATTCAGAAATTCAATGAAAAATATGATTGAGATTGAAAAGACATTATCAAAAGTCTATAGAACGAAAGGTCAAAACAATTCATCAGTCAGAACCAGTTGGAACTTGCAGTAAGAATCAGTTGAAACCGAGTTGGAATGAGAAGCTAAGTTGGAACATATAATTAACATTAGAACTAGTGGTTGAAAGTAGCAAAATAAATTGGAAAGTGACATTAGAAGCATGAATCCTAAGAGATTATTTGAAGAGATTTTCATAAGGAAATATTTTAAATTAAAAGCTAAATATTTTTTAAGATGAGATCTACATGAGGATTTTATTAATTGAAGATATTTGAGAAGTCATGGAGGTAACCTAATGAAGGATACGAAGTAAAAGAAAAAAGTCAATGGATAAAAAATTCTTATGGAAGCTTATATGAATATGGCTATTTCCATATTAAAGAAACAAAGGAAAACTACATAAGGAGAGTTGCATAAGACTCAAAATAGATGCATCGGAAAAAAGATAGAAAAATAACTACTAAGTGTCCATCTTATTAGATTATTATGCTAAACTTATTAAGGATTCTCATTTTAATTTCCTTATTTTTTGTTATACTTATGAGAGGAAGTATCTATTTTGAGAGTTTATATATTTTTATTGTGGATCCATAATTAGCTTAAAAGAAAGCTAGATAGGTAGAATAATGAGTGATTGTGCCAAGAAGGCAAACTTTGTAACTCTCAAAGTGTTTGCTTTTTTGGATATAGTGAAAGATAATAGTAAAGACGATTGGGTCTCTAGCAAGTAAAGCTGGAAAAATAGATTGAAGGATAAGGTAAAACTACTATAAATTGATTTGCCTAATCTTCTTCACACTTCTTTTTTAAATCCTACAATTTATATTTGTTTTTTATGTTATTGATTAATTCTATAATAATTTTGTAATCAAAAGGTGAATAAATTAAAAAAGAATTATTAAGCAATCAATTTACCCCCATTTTAATTGCTAATTGTGGAGCGAGATCAGTTTGATCGGATTCCTAACTGATACGAAACCACACCAACTTACGACGAAACCCAATACCAATACGTTCGGAATTCGTTACCTAAGATGCCAAACATCCTCAAGTGGAAACCGCGACCCGTTGTCTATAAGCGAGACAAGAACCTTGGTATAATATGAAGATGCCACAATCGGGATGAAAGACCGATTGATAAGTTAGGATGAACGCCACGGAAGAAAAATCCGATAAGTTCTAGATTAGTTCTTTAAAGAACCAAGAGAGGAATTCTCTCAAAAGTGTTTTCAAACTTTCAATGTTGTATATTCTATATTCTAAATGTTCTAAACCCTAGGAGCTTTATATTAGGGTTTACAATTCGTAACAATAAAGGTCCAAAATGACATCACTTCAATAAGTGCGTAAAAATAACAAAACAAGACATGAAGGCCGGCGTCGGGGAGATACACGGCCGTGTACTTTGGCCGTGTATAATTCTGTGGAACTTCTTGACAATATACACGACCGTGTACTTCTAGTCGTGTATCTTTCTGTGGAAATTCTTGACACCATACACGGCCGTGCCTTTGAACCATGTATACGACCATGTATGATTCTGTGTAACCTCCAGACTCCTACACGGCCGTACCTTGTAAAGACACGCCCTCTTCAACCCGTATCCATTATGACTTGTACAAGAGCAAGGGCATTCCCATGGTTGTTCCAATCCATTCCAGCTATATGATTGCTCCAATCCTTTCCGACTTCATGGACATCCTTTATCAACCCGTTAAGTGCTTCCTTGAATCGTTTCGCTCAATTTCTTGTGATCGGTCCAGGTGGCACTTCAAGAGGATCCACATTCCAACTTCTGGCTTAGCTCCCATCATGGATCTCATCGTTCCCCTCCTCTTGAGAAGGATTTGTCCTCAAATCATCGCCTGCATCAAACGGACTTAGATCAGTAACATTAAACATCGCACTTACTTGATACTCACCTGGTAAATCTATCTTGTATGCATTATCATTAATGCACTCAAGAATTTGAAATGGTCCATCGCCTCTAAGAAGTAGTGTAGATCGACGCTCATTAAGTGGTGCTACAATGGTGCTGAAATCCTTCGCAATTCTCCTGTAAAAGCTCGCTAGTCCATGGAAACTCCGCACATTACTTACATTAGTTGGATTAGGCCATTCTTGGATCGCACGAATCTTTTCTTCATCAACCTGTATCCCCTGTGCACTAACAATAAAACCAAGAAACACAAGTTTGTCTGTGCAAAAAGTGCACTTCTTGAGGTTAGCATATAATTGCTCCTTTCGAAGCACTTCTAAAACATCCCTCAAGTGAGATATATGGTCCTCCAAACTCTTGCTGTAAATGAGGATATCATCAAAATAAACAACCACAAATTTGCTAATAAAAGTCCTTAAAACATGGTTCATAAGTCTCATAAAAGTACTAGGTGCGTTAGTTAAACCGAAAGGCATTACTAACCACTCATACAATCTATATTTCGTTTTGAATGCGGTTTTCCATTCATCACCTTCTTTCATTCTAATTTGGTGATATCCACTTTTCAGATCAATTTTAGAAAAGACACTAGACCCATGTAACTCATCTAAGCGAGGAATGGGATGACGATACTTTACCGTGATGTTGTTGATGGCGCGGCAGTCAACACACATTCTCCATGACCCATCCTTCTTAGGCACCAAAATCACAGGCATTGCGCATGGGCTCATGCTTTCCCTCACGTACCCCTTCTCCATTAATTCATCGACCTGCCTTTGGAGTTCCTTTGTCTCCTCCGGATTGCTCCTATAAGCTGGCTTGTTTGGAATCGATGCTCCGGTTACAAGGTCAATTTGGTGCTCAATACCACGAATAGGTGGTAATCCCTTTGGAATCTTCTCAGGGAAGACATCTTCAAAGTCCTACACAATAGACACAACCACACTAGGCAAAGAGTTAGATAGTTCGTTAGTATTAAGACATGTTTCCTTAAAAACCAGCAACAACATAGGTTGCTTCATCACTAACGCTCTCCTCACTACACTCGCTCTTGCCACACAACTCTCCTTTTGCAAGGCTGCACTCTCCTTTTCACTCACCACCAAAGTTGATCCCCCTTCAACTTTGTCTCTCACACTCTTTCCAGCCTTCCTCTCTTTTTCCTTTTGATATTGACTTTTGTATTTCTTTTCTTTCTCATTGTCTTTTGCTCTCTCACTCTCCCTCTGTTTTTCACTCACCTTATATTTTGCAAAAGACTGTTGTAGCTGCAACTGATCCTCATACACCTGTTTAGGTATTAATGGTTTAAGATTAAAGCTTTTCCCCTAGTGAACAAGCGTATACTTGTTAGAAAAGCCATCATGAACAACCTTCTTATCAAATTGCCATGGCCTCCCCAACAACACATGACACGCCTACATTGGCACTACATCGTATAACACCTCATCCTCATACCTACCAATGCAAAAAGCAATCAAGGCTTGCTTACTCACCTTAGTCTCGCCATTATCATTCAACCACTGCAACTTATATGGACTAGGGTGTCTAATAGTTTTGAGTCCCAACCTCTCAACAATAAAATTACTCACCACATTGGTGCAACTTCCTCCATCAATGATCAAACTGCAAATATGATCTCCTAGATAACATCTAGTATGAAATATATTCTCTCTTTGCACCTCCTCTTCTTCCTTCACTTGCACATTCAAAGCTCGCTTCACTACTGCCACTAACCTCCCTATTGCAGGCTCCTCATCATCACTAGCGTCCTCTAATGGAGGCATATCATCTTCCTCACCATCCCCTTCAGTCTCATACTCACCATCATCACGCAAAATCATTGTTCAACTTGCTGACAGGTCCAATGTTTATCCTGAGGGAGTTTTAGAGGATGTTTTAGTTCAAGTCAATGGGTTGGTTTTTCCTGCTGATTTTTATGTGCTTGACATGGACGATAGTGATTCTCATACTTCATCACTAATATTATTAGGGCGACCATTCCTTAAGACTTCTAAAATGAAAATTGATGTAAATGATGGCATCCTCACTATGGAATTTGATGGTGAAGTGATTAAATTTAACATTTATGATGCCATGAAACATCCTAGCAATATCTCCACTGTTTTTGTTGTGGATGTTATTAACCCATCACCACAAGCACCCAAGCTGGAATCAAAATCCTTATCCGAACATCTAGCCAGGAACGTCTAGCCAAAGACGTTAAAGAAAGGCGCTTCATGGGAGGCAACCCATGTCAAAAAAAAAAAAAAAATTCAATTTTTAGTTTTGTTTTAGTTTTGTTTTGTTTTGATTTTCGTGTAGTTTTGAACTCTTTGGATTAGCTGCAGCAAGGATACACATAATCAGATGACACTTTCCAGAGCTTAAGGGGAGAACTCCAATACCAAGGAAGTACTAGTATTTCCTTTCTCTTATCCTCTAATGTTCCTTGAGTTGTTCATTCCTCTTTCATTGTGCTGAATTTGGAACAGTGAGGACACTGTTCAAGCTAAGTGTGGGGGAGGGGATAATAAAATATAGAGAATAGAGAACTAACTTATACTCTGAATGTTTGTCCTTAAGCAATTTTAAGCTAAATTTTTTTCAAAATTATCATGACATCTGGAGATTGTACTAAATGTTGTAATAAGCATCTACAAAATGTGAAATTGACTTGTTCAAATGTTTTATTCACCCACTGCTGTGATTAGAATACATGGTTAAAATTAAGTAGTGAAATCTTTAATAAACAAATTTACCTTATATTTAGCTTTAGAATTGGAAGTCTAAGAGTAAGTCGAGTCCCTAAGTGAAAAATAAACAAGTTTACTTCTAGGTTATATTAGCTATTGTATACTCTTTGAAGTTTTTTGTAAAGCAATCATAACACTTAGTGAAAAAAAAAAAAAAGAATCAAGCATAGCCATTACTCCAATGATTCAACTAATTGAGTTAAGAGTATTCAAACTTGAATGTTAGAGTGAGGAAGAGTCCGTAGGGGTATCTCAAAACCCGGTCACTTGAGTGATGAGCTCGGGATGTTGCCGACTCAATGAACTCACTATAACGATAAGGGCGAAAAAGGCAAAAGTTCATGAAAAGAAGCGGGCAAAAACCCATCAAAATAGATGCTTGAATAAATCAAAAGAACATGAATGTAAACATTCATTGAATAAAACAAAGATGTATAAAAGAGAGAATATCTAGCAAAGAGCTTATACCATATGCTTTTACTTTATACTGCAAGGATTATATGCTTGATAATATCCAATGAAGTTTAATTGGGTGTTTTTCCTTAGTGGATTAAGTATTTACTTTTGGAATAAAAATTCTTTTGCTAAACATGAGGATTAAAGTTTGTTTTGTTTAGATTAGCTATTAAATTTTGCCCATGGTAATTTGATCACAGGAAACCAGTTTGGTTGAAGTAGTAGACATTAAAATTACAAGTCATGAATTACAAATGAATAGATGCTTGGAATGATGAAAAGAAAGTTTGTATAATCTATGACAGATTTCTCAATTGATTTGATTCAATTGCTTGAGGACAAGCAAGAGTTTAAGTGTGGGGGAATTTGATAGAGCCATTTTATACTTAATCTTTATAGTATAAATTGTGCTAATTCATTATTGATTTTATAGAAATCATAAGGAAATGGTACTTAATTCTATTATGGTGATAAATTAGGTTAAATGGAGTCAAGGATGCTAATTCAAGTAAATTAGAGAAGTTATCTACAACTTGGATCAAGACAAGGATTTACACCACTGGAGGGAAGTACATGGGCGTGTAATTGAAGTACACGACCGTGTACTTGGTTTTGAATCAACAGGAAGATACACGGTTGAAATACATGGTCGTGTATCGGAAGCACGATTTGAGGCACGGCCATGGCACAAACCGTGTTACACACTGGACGAAAAGGCGGAAATGTGGACTTTCAATAGAGAGAGACACGGCTTAGGGCACGGCCGTGGTGGCAGCCGTGGGAGAAACCATGCTTGGAGCCGTGGTGGAAGCTAGACGTGCCAAGGAGAAGAACTTGTAGATCATGCACAGAGGAAGGCACGGTTGAAAATCTAGCCGTGGGTGGAGCCGTGCTACACACTGGACACGGAAGATGATACGTAAATTATGCACAGAGGAAGGCACGGCTTGACCCACGGCCGTGTGGTAGGGTGTGCCAGGCAGACGAAGATTCACTTCTCGAAATCTACTTGGAAAAGGAAAGATATTTTCGTATCTTGCTAGCAAAAGATCACATGCCATCCCTCTAACAATATAAATAGAACCAACCCTAGAGGGTGAGGACAACTTTTGAATCTTTTAATCTGGAATCTTTGGATCATCTTGGAGGCAGAGCAGGCAACTGGGTTCATCATGTCTCTACTTTTTATTTTCGTTTTATTGATGAACATGAGTAGCTAAGCTACTTTTTTAGCCAAAGGGTCATAGATGTTTAATTCTCCACGAATTGTGAGGTCTAGTTGACTTATATTTATTCTATTCTTTGTTTTCGGATATTCATATATCTTTTGATTGTTTTGTCATTATTATCTTTGTTGATTGGTACGAATAGAGCTCTTCTACTCAATTAGCAAGTTAATATATTATCAACTAGCACGTCAAATCCGTAATTGTTTGATTGTTCTAGTCTCAGTGACACAATAACATGTTTGACTATAAAATAGATGATCGAATTCATGTTATGGAGGTATGTGATCATGTTTAAATAGGTTATCTTATAATCTACTGGCATGAATTGGTGGTCTCTCTAGTTTTTAATGCAATTGGTAGATTAAATCCTAAGCGCTTGTCTGGGGTTGTCTAATCGATAAGAGAAATAATCAAAGAGCTTCTCTTGGTTATCGAGGAAGTACAGAGAGATAGGTTGTTAGAGCTTGTTAATAACCATAACCAGTTTATCTAGGAATAAGAATAGAAAACATTTGCATCGATGATCAATTCCTTGAATTAAACTATCTTGATTCCTTTGGCTAGGCTTTTATCAATATACGATTCTATTATCTTGTTTCGACTTTATTTTGATTCATAAACAACCCCCCCCCCTCGTTTTCTTTTCATCTTTATGCCCTTTGAATAGAAATATCTTTAACCAATCCCTGTGGATTCGACCCTACTCACCACTATATGCAAATCATATAATTGTCTAGGAGTAGGTTTTATTTTTGTTGGATTCGACACCCATCACCTCTCTATTCATATCTCCTCTATCTTCCTAATCCCTAGTTCCTCTATTCCTACCACTATATCTTCGATAACTCCCGACAGAAGGCTCATCAAATTCATCATCCGACATTTCATCTCCACCCCTTGGTACTTTCCTAGAACAACTCTCCCTCTTACGCCCTTGGAAGACGTTTTTAGATTGCTCTAGTCTTTGCTCTACCATCTCATGAATTTGTTCCACTCCCTCCTAAAACATTCTCTTCATCTCACCCCTCAACGCCTCAATCACTAACCTAGCATCAAACTTTCCCCTCTCACCTTCAGGAGAATGTTGCCTCGACATAGTTCCTGCAGAAAAGATTAGTACTAACACAAATATATATAATTAAGCCTCACGATACACTCCCTTACACACAGTCACTCGTGTATTCTCACAAGCAATGATGATAGCAACTCACCAATTCCTCTTCTCAATTCTCCCGGAACTAACCCAAACTATACCAATTCCCTTCCGTAGAATTCAAAACAACTCTAGGGCTCGAAAATTTTCCTCTTTTTTTTTTCGTTCAATTTTTTTTTTCGCCTTTATGTGCTGCTCTTGATCACGTTCCCTTTTTCTTTTTTTTTTTTTTTTGTCATGATTCTTCCTTTTTTTTTGTAACAAAATTGAATTAGAAGGCACTACACTTTCAATAGACAATCAACACTATGAAATTGAATATGAACAATTGATATGAACTATTGGAGTTAGGGTTTTGATGTTACCTTCCTCAAACCGAACTGATGTGTTAACAAACCTAGGCTCTGATACCAAACTGATACGAGATCGGTTTGATCGGAGTCCTAACTGATACGAACCATGCCAACGTGTGACGAAACCCAATACCAATATGTTCGGAATTCGTTACCTAAGATGCTAAACACCCTCAAGTGGAAACCGTGACCCGTTGTCTATAAGCGAGACAAGAACCTTAGTATAATATGAAGACACCACAATCGGGATGAAAGACCGATTGATAAGTTAGGATAAACACCACGGAAGAAAAATCCGATAAGGTCTAGATTAGTACTTTAAAAAACCAAGAGAGGAATTCTCTCAAAAGTGTTTTCAAACTTTCAATGTTATATATTCTATATTCTAAATGTTCTAAACCCTAGGAGCTTTATATTAGGGTTTACAATTCGTAACAATAAAGGCCCAAAACGACATCACTTCAATAAGTGCGTAAAAATAACAAAACAAGACATGAAGGCCGGCGTTAAGGAGATACACGGCCGTGTACTTTGGCCGTGTATAATTCTGTGGAACTTCTTGACAATATACACGACCATGTACTTCTAGTCGTGTATCTTTCTGTGGAAATTCTTGACACCATACACAGCCGTGCCTTTGAACCGTGTATACGACCGTGTATGATTCTGTGTAACCTCCAGACTCCTACACGACCGTGCCTTATAAAGACACGCCCTCTTCAACCCGTATCCATTATGACTTGTACAAGAGCAAGGGCATTATCCAGTAGATAATGGCATAACATTAAGTGAGGATCCATTATCAATGAACGTCCTCATGATGGAATAACTATTGAGCATGCTTTCTACATTTAGGGGACAATTGTGATTTGGATTTTTCAAGCACATGTCAACATTTGTAAATGTAATTACATTGTCATTTGTAAAGATAATTTTCTCCATAGGCTAGGTTGTGTTGTACTCCCTATATTGACCTCGAGCAATCTATGTAATTGCAATTACTATGGCGAATCGTGTACCCTCATCAAAATTAAGAAAATTAAAGAACTTCTTGAAATTGGAAGTCTTCAACAAAGTAGATACAACATTAACATCTCTATTTATTTCAACTCTAGGTTCTTAATCCTTGTCTTCATGTGCCTCAACTAGTTGTTCATCCATTACTTCCCTCGTTGCAGGATTTTAGGTGATTGCTTACATTTATAGTGCCATGATGAGTGTTATGTACTAGAAGTGGGTTGTTCTGACATTGTTACCTTTAATGATGAGCTCTCCCTTCTGTACTCTATTATTGAATATCTTTAGTAGGATGGCCTACATTTCTATATAATCTATAGAATTTTGGTCCTTCTTCTTTTCTATAGTGGGTAGACACTTAGCCCATGGGAGTCTTATTAGTCCCATTTACCAATCAAGGGAGAGATGAATTGATTATTTAAAATTAAAAATTTTTCCTCATAAAACAACCTCATTGATTACTAATATGGTGGAGACAAATAAATGTAATAGTGAAAATAATAAATATATCAAGGAAATATAAATTGAAATAAATTAAAAAGATACAGTTAAGAAGATCAAGCAAGTATTTATAGAGGTTCTTCTTTGTGAGCTAATCCTCTCTTTTACCTCCATATACTAAGGAACCGATCATCTACATCAATGAGTTCCATTGTTCAAAAAAAAAAAAAATTAAGATGAGGTGTACATATTATGCCATAAGTTATTAGTTCCAACTCTACCTTGTCTTCCTACTCCTTATTGTAGGAATAATGCAAGTCTATAAAATCCACTTACTACTTGCTTTCTCCCATGAATAGTTCTATTTTTGCTTTATGCTTTTTTGAATAACTTGACAAATGTGGAACTTATATGAATAATATCTCCATAAAGAATTTGTTCATTTAATTGAAAAAAGCCTTCAACGGAGAGGCACTAAAGTTGGAAGTCTACAGTGAAGATGAAGCTGAAATAGAGAAACCTACTAATGACGTTGAAGCAGCCCTTGATTATTTCTATGGGAATGAGGGTGCTAACATGTATCAGGATTAGGGTGGTTTAATGATGACTTTGGTGTTGAGGTGAGTGCTGAGCACCACCCCAATAGTCAAGAATAAACAATGGGAAAATTTGTTTCACGTCACTTGTAAGGTGAAATAAAATTTGTGTACACTCATTTTGGATGGTGGGAATTGTAGTAATGTAATAGATGCATCCATTGTGGATGGGTTAAAGCTCCTTACTATATCTCACCCTCACGCATATAAGCTTCATTAGCTTAGTGAGTAGGGTTCACTCCATGTCACTTAGCAAGCTAAGATGCCCCTATCCATATAGGATCACTACCATGATGAAATATGGTGTGACATTTTACCTATGGGTTCCTCTCACATTTTATTGGGGTAACCATGGAAATTTAGTCACTAGGTGTTACATGATGTATAGAGGATCATTTATATGTTTCAAAAGGATGGGAAGAAAGTTATACTACATCCTATGTCACCTTAGCAAGTGCAAGAAGCCTAGAATCAGATGGTAGGAAGCAGACTAAGAAAGCATGTTCATAAGCAAAGTTGAGTTAAGCTGAGTTCTACCATTAATTCAAGTGAATCAATATTGATACTTTAACTTAGATGAATACTTGAGATGAGTTAGATTGTACCATTGCCTCCTAAGGTCCAACAATCACTCTAAGAGTTTACTGATGTGTTCCTAGAGGAACTTCCTAGTGGTTTGCCTCTTATTAGGGGGATTGAGCATGATATCAATCTTCAACTTGAGGTGGCTCTCCCTAACTGCCCAGCCTATAAAATGAATCTAGAAGAAGCTAAAGAGCTAAAGTAGTAGGTTAATAAGCTAGTGGAATGGGGATATGTCAAGGAGTGTATGGCTTACTTCTAGCTTAGAATGATTTGAAAGAATGCTACTTCTAGCCTAGAATGATAAAGGATGTGTATTATGTGCTTGAAAGATGCACTACATGTAAGTGGGCTAAGGGACGATGGGAGAATTTTGGTGAATATATACCTTTAACCATATTGTCACAACCTTGGAAGGATTTAAGTATAGATTTTGTCTTGGGTTTGCCTAGGAACAAGAGAGGAAAAGACTCAACAATGGTTGTAGTCAACTATTTCAACAAAGTATCCTTCTTAATCCTACGTCAAAAGTCAAATGACACATTTCATATTTCTAACATTTTTCTATAGGAAATTGTTAGACTGCATAATGCTCCTTATAGCATAGTGTTTGACAAAGACACTAAAATTCTTAGTTTCTTTTGGAAGACCTTATGGAGGAGGCTAGGCACCAAGCTACTTCTCAACATAGCATGCCATCCTTAGACAGATGACTAAATTAAGGTTGTCAACTAAACTTTGGGTACCATGCCTAATGCTATGGTTGGCAAAAATCTTATAGGTTGGGATTTAGGTCTTCTTATTGTGGAGTTTGCTTATAAAATGATGATGGGAATCTTTCCGGTGGCCTAGATGGATATGGAGCTTGATCTGGATGATGATCTAAATCACTCATATTTACACTTATTTTCCTTATCTAATAAATATTTGAATTATAATCTTACAGGTACGATGATATTTCTTCACAGGATGCCAAATGAATCTCTTTGTTGATCAGTTAAGGACATCATCAGATTCTAACCCAATGGCCCGCTGTGATTAACATCGCCTCAATGCATTAGCTCTTTGAGGATTTTTATTATTTTGTACTTGTAATTATTTTCTTTGGAGTATTTATGTTGTAAGCTTTTGGGATACTTTTTCATTGATTGTAATTGTTGCTTTTAAGATCGGCCACCCTAAAGTGGCATAATTGTAATTTTGTGGACATTTTAACCCTAAAGGGAGCAAGTATAAATACTTACTTAAGTAGGGTTTTGAGGGAGCTTTTGAAATTTGCAGCAAAACACATTTTCGTGTGAGGGTTGGGTTCATCCTAAATCCGTTAGCTCTTATCAATTTCAATATAAAAATTGGAATTGTGGTGAGTTGCAACAAAGAGAATTGTGAGTAATATCAATTCCCCTTTATTGTGTTTTTCTTTTTCATCACTAGTGAGTCATATCCAGGGTTAATTAGGTTAGTTCTTTTATATGAATTTGGTATCAATTGTATCCTCTTTGTAATGATATAAGATTGATTGGTTTTAGCACTCGTTATTACCATCAATTTTGCTTTATATTTTTTGTGGCATGGATTGGTCTTGTTGTGAGGAGGATCACAGTTTTATCTTTCTATGTTGTTGATTGGAATTCTCTTGGAACATAAGTTGATTAAGTGATTTAATTGAGGATTATCATCTTTGTGGTTTTCATCTCCTTGATTTTATTATTTGGATCATATTACATCAACTAGGGTTCACGCAATTTGTTATCCTTTGGGACTGAAACTGATCTTGTCTTTTAGGGATTGTAATTTGGTTTATTTGCATGTGCTTAAACTCCCCATTTTAGGTACATCACATGATGACACATAATTCCACCAATAAGTCCCCTTTTGAAACTATGTATGAATACAATCTAACAATAACCCTAGATTAGTTGCCTATATCAGCTTCAAAAGAGGAGAGCCTCAGTGGAGCTAACAAAGCTAAGTAGGTAGAAAAGATCTACCAGAAAGTTATTGAGCAACTATTTAATACTTATTGAAAGGCAAGGGCAACAAGGTAACAAAGGAAAGAAACCTATGACATTCTAACCTAGGGACCTAGTCTAAATCCATTTAAGGATGGATAGGTTTCTAAAGCAATGGTCTCAAAAGTTATCATCACTAGCTAATGGACCCTTCGAGATATTACGATAGGTCAATGATAACACATGCAAGGTTGAATTGCCCGAAGATTATGTGGTCTCAACAATATTTGACATCTCCAATTTATACCCTTTACTTTAGAGGATTCTAACTTTGTTGAAGACTCACTTGATTTGCATGCAAATCAATAATAGCTCAAGGCAAATGATGGGAATCAACCTGCAGAGCTTATCACCTGAATAAGAGCAAGAGGTTTATAGAACCTTGTGGCTAGGATAATTGACAACCAGCTTAATCATGAGGAACTTAGACTAATTAATTCATTTGCATTGTATAATTACACTTATAATAGGGCTATCATCATGTGTTGTAAGGAATCTAGTTTAGGTTGTGAGAGATATACTACAGGATTAGGTCAAGGAATGAGTAACCAAGGAGTACACGAGCAAGAACACGACCCTTGAACATGTATAAAAATAAGGTCCAAAGCAGCCATGTTGAGTAAAGTCTAGTAATAGTACGATACATGGCCAAGAAACATGGCCATGTTCCTAGTAGTGTTCTCCAACATGACCAAGTAAGTCATTGTTTTATTAACTCCCTTAGATCACTTGTTTTCTTTACTTTATTTACCATTTTGCCATTGTTTTGCCATAAGTATTACATTCAAACATTAATCAAGATTATTGAGTCAAATACACTATTATTGAGTCTTATTTACTCTCTAGTATGACTTTTATCAATCCTTAATTGTAGCGAGTTTTCTCATTCAATTGTGTGTACATCATATCACAAGATCTTCTAAGCAAGTGTAAACCCAATGGTGAGTCATATCCTTAGTGTAATATTCAAATTATCTAAATTGATCTAAAACCCTAATTTCCTAGTAAATTAGGAAATTGTTTTTAATTTTTCTTGTTGATCATATTGGATGCCTCCCTAGGCACATCAGACTATTTTTTACCTAATTCTAAATTTTTTCAATTAATTTTGAATTGGTTTCCAATTCCAAATTTGATTTGTGATTTTCAAAATTTCTAATATGTTTTTAGAATCCCAATTCATATAAATTGTGTGGAACTTCTTTCTATATCCAAGTCTAACACTTTTCACATCACACTAGCTGATGACAAAACACTTCCAAAATAATTTTTTATTCCTCTTTTTTTTAAGAAAATTTATTTTCTTATGCTCCCTCATAAAATATGATAATGTTTAAAAATTATTTGTTTACCTTTCTTCCCCTTTTTGCTATCATAAAAACAAATGAATAATTTTAAAAAGATTGCAATTATTAATTGCATATAAAGGATTTATAAAATATATCAACATTTTTAGCAACAAATAAATATCATGAAATTTTCATATATCATAACCATTTTTTGTATCCAATTAAAGATTATGTATTGCGTACTAAAAATATTGCTTTCATAATTAATATGCCAATTCTTTCTAAAAATTTATGTATATCTCGACACATCTTAAAACATTTTAACAATTGTTCTAAATGATTTCTATATACCAATCACTTACTAAAGAAATCACATAAGAGATTTATAAGGAACAACACATTTTTTTTTCGAATAGATATTAACATATTAAAAAATTTTGTATTTGAAAAGATTCTTCATACCAAAAATAAGCTTATTTATTCATCTAATCTTAAGAAACATGGATTATAAATATATTCTTCATATCACAATATACCAAATATGTTATTTTAACAACTTTTTACCACTTTTTATAACTCAAGCATATTGAAAGTAAATGTTTATAATAATAATCACACACAATTCGAGAACATTAATTTATTAAAAAAAAAGCACTTCTTTCAAAGTTTTTTTGAAAAAAATTTTAATCTCACTTCTTTTTTGCATTTATAATCATCTCCTATAAATTTTGGCTTTATGAAATATACAATGATTGATTTGAATTCACCATTAAAAACTTGTCAAAACAAATATAATAGCACTAGCACTCCTTTTTTTTTTTTTTCCAAAAAGATATAATTAATCATGTTAGCAATGAATATGACAATATTAAAAAATGTACATTACAAAATAAATAACATATCATAGATATACATTTTTTTACACCAATACCATAGTGATTCTTTCTGATTTTTGCAATTTTTTTCATATCATTAAGCATATATCAAGATATTATTTTCCAAATATATAAGGATTATAAAACCATGATAAATATCCCATTATGGCACAAAGATGCTTATAAATCTAGTTTTAAAAACATGTCAAATAATCATAATAGATTCACATTAATAAAGAATATTCTAGAGCATTCATAACAATTTATACTAAAGAATTCATATTAGTATATTCTATAAAGAATAAACAATCACTTATCATTAAAAAAAGCTTAAAACTAAATACTCTTAATGATATCAATTATTTATTTGGTGAAAAATTACTCCTCCTTGATATAATAAATTAATACATATTTATCGAAGGAAAACAAACATATAAAAGTCATTTCTTTTCTTTTCTTTTCTCTCCCTTAATATGATATGATTTTGTTTCAATTAGTTGAAAAACATAAATAGCTAATAAATAAGAAAAAATAGAACAAAATTACCAAATCATGATCATGTTCCAACTAAGACTTTCAAAATTGTCTCCAATTAAGCTTTGCTTCATATACCTCCAATCATGAAAAAGTTACTTGTTCATTAAAACCTAGGTAAGCTTGGGTCCTTTGAAATTTAGGCTCATAATCATATTATTGCTAACTTGATAAGCACATACAGGGGATTTCATATACATACCTGCTATTTAACTAGTTATGGTTAGAATAGCCTCCGTTGTACTGCCTATAGTACCCTCCATTCTAGGCCACATACCTTCTTTGTAACTTTTACTAGGAACATGTTTACCTTTATTAGATCTCTTACTTCAATTCTTGAGAATCTTTTTAAGACATCGAGCTAGTGAATTGAGACTCTTATCTTGATCACTTGATGATTCATAATCGAAATCTTCTCCTTCTTCCATTGTTCTTAAGGTAGTAGGCTTATGTTTGCTTTCATTCTCCTCAACTTGTAACACACTTGATTCATAGGTTGACGATTTACACCTTAGTTGACTTAATATGAGTTTTATTCTTATTATATCCCTCCTCTATGAAGGTTTTCTTAGGATTCCACACTTTGGGAAAATTCTTAGTATTTTTCAGACTAAATTTACAGCATTTATTTTCTTGTCAAGAGAATTTAATTTAGTTTTTATACTACTAAAACTATTAGATGTATCCTGTAATAGCAATTTTCTCAAAGTGTATCCCATGTCTTTTTAGCTGAATTACATGAAGAGATTACATAAGATTTAGAAGGAGCAATAGTAATAAGAAAAATATTTTAGCATAGAAATTCTTTTCAATTTTCTTGTCAATGTAACTTATGATAGGATCCTTAGTTTTAATGTTGCCATTTTTAATAAATTTCCTATGCTTGATAGTCTATAGTCTTGATAAATGTCTTCATTTTGAATTTCCAATAAGAAAAGCTAGTACCATCAAAATGAAGGTGTTTTTGCAATTAGAATTGATACATTATCCACCATTAGATTTTTATACTAAATTGAATTTGAGCATAACTCTCATACCAATTGTTGGTCTTATTTAATAATCAAAAGAGGGGTGAATTAATTGCTTAAGATTAAAACTTTTTCTTATAAAATAACCCATTTGATTACTAATGTGGCAAAGACAAAAAAAATGTAAAAGTTAAAGTAAGAAATATATCAAGGAAATATAAATTACAATAAATTTAAGAGATAAGAATAAAAAAGATTAGGCAAGTATTTATAGAGTTTCTCCCTTATGAGTCAGTCATCTCTTCCACCATGCTAGGGAACCGATTATCCACACCTACGTGACCTTATCTCTCTACTCCTTATTAAAGGAATAATGCAAGTGTGCAAAGTCCCTTCACTATTATCTCAAATGGCTAACCCACTACATTTTTAAGAATGTAGCAATTCTATTGAGGATGATAATAGATTCCTCTACAATTTACACAAATATATCTATAAAATATTACTAGAAAAACTCATTAGCACAAATTCTCTCTTTTTTTTTTTTTATTGTCTCTTCTTCTGTTCGTTGTTATATCTTCTCTAGTCTTGTGCAACTTCTTATATAGCCATTGCCCCAAAGTGTTAATATGGAATGAGCTATTATATAAATAACTATTGTATCCATTGCTTCTATAGATATTTACTTCCTCCCATGAATAGTTTGGTCATCCAATGCTCTATTCTATCTTCCATTTGTGCTTTATGTTTTGTTGAATAATTTGAAAAATCTAGAAATTCCATGAACAATATCTCCATAAAGATTTTTTTTAATTGAAAAATGTCTTCATATGATTTATTATGATTAGATATATTACCTAAATATATCTAATCCATGATGGTGAGCCTTCAATAATAATTCTTCTATAAATTAATGCTTTTAAAGTGTGCTTTAGATTTTAATTTGATAGTTCTACTATTTTTAATTTTTCTATTATACATATTTTGATTTTGCCATTTTGCAAGCTCTGATTCTAGTTCTAACTACATTTTAGCTAGTTTTGGCTTTGTTTTGATCATTCTAACTATTTCCAACTTGATTCTAGCTACTTCTAACTTGATTCCAACTACTCCTAACTTTATTCCAAATGTTATTAACTTGATTCTAACCATTTTTGACTTGATTCCAAATGTTTCTCACTTTATTCCAAATGTTTCCCACTTGATCTTAATTTGGTTTATGATTTTGATTCCAATTTCATATTGTGGACTTTATTTTTAGAATTCTAATTTTGATTTCAAAATTTCAATGCTATTTTCAAAATTCCAAATCTATATTTAGATTTCTTATTCATGTCAATTGTGAAGAACTTCCCATATTCAAGTCTAACACTTTTCACTACACACTAGGTGAACTTGTTAGTAAACTTAATATACTATTTTGTTATCATCAAAACGTCTTAGGAAACTTAGCAAGTCTAATATTCTCATTTTGCAACCATTAATTAAGCATCATGTATACTTTACCCATTGGGCATAAGAAGGATAATGATGATGGAAAGCCTTTAGGCTTCTGACTCCTTGGTTCATTTCCTGTATTAAAGCATTCATCCTGAGCTAAGCTCAAAGTCAATGATCACTTATTGAATTTTGTGTTTTTTCCTTTCTGTCTTGTTACCAAGTTATTAGTCCTTCACACACTTTCAACCTATGTAGCAAATGAGACTAAAGAGAGATTCTTCAAATGTACATCATATTTGATGAACATCCCTTAGATGTAGAACTTTATTAACTCCTTCTCATTGCACATGTCCTAAATGTTTAAGGAGCACTCTTTAAAGCACTTAATGTACTTCATCAAGTCTCCTTTAGGCTTCTATTGAATATGTTCCATGTTAATGAAGTTAACCCTTTCTTGTGTTGAGGAAAATTTCTCTAGGAACATTTTGCACATACTTCCCTCATGAATTTATTAATCTAGGGGGAAGATTGATATACTGGTTGTATGCCTTTTCAATAGGAGACTTGGAAAACTTCTTCAACTTTAGATCATCGTCTAACATATAGGTGATTAGAGTCTTCATAAATTTTATTAGGTATTCCTTAGAACTTCCCTTATTGCCATTTAACAACACAAACTTAAGAGTTACATAGTCTTTAGGATTTTATGGAAGTTTGAGATCCAAACCTTGATATTAGACTTTGTTTGTATCTCTTGAAAGTACGGATCTAAATTTTCCTTAGTGACAGATGAACCTTTAGGAGTTGATGTGGTAGCTTCCACCAATGCAACAAGGATATGATTTTGGTGGCTTGTAAATTCACCAAGAGTAACATATGGAACAGTACGTGAGGTCGAAGAGCCTCTAGGTTGAAGTCTTGTGTCTCTAACTTCAAGTACCGGGTGTTGCAATGGTGCAGGGTCCTACATAGGGACCTGTTCATCTATCCCATAAGTGATCTCCTCATAACAACAAGAGAATTGAGAGGTTATACTGCCTAAGCAACATGTCGCTGTGTAGCCAAAGCAAGGATTGGCAAAAGTTGTACCCTACTATGTGGTAAAAGATGTAAATATGCCAAGTATGAAATGGGTGAACATTAACATAAGCTGATCCACTTTCCAATTGGTTTCTTGAAATACGCACACCATTTATGCAATAGTTACTACAACTTCTTGTGTAAAGTTGCGTCAATTCACATCTTTAAGTGGTGGTAAAGTTTGCTTAGTAACCTCATGATGCACTTGATGATCTTAGATAATGCTATCATTAGGGTTAGTTGTTCTCTTCCTAGTAGTTGCCATTGTTAAGTTATCAATTGATGCACTTGATGATTTAGTTGTTCTCTTCTTAGTAGGTGCCATTGTTAAGTTACCGATTTGCTCTTTTTCTCGTAAAGTTACCAAAATGTAAATGAAGGGATTCGGTTGTAGTAGTTTTGTGTGTGCAACTTGTGTTTTATGCTAAACATAGCTTTAGAGAAATGATGTAGGATGACATGTATAGGATGACTAAGAGTGATAGGTAAGGAGGAAGATTAGGTAATCTTAGGAAGTTCAAAAGCACTAGTGATAGATGGAGGAACTATATAGCATCAACCCTATTGTTCTTGAAGAGAGGTAGCAAATTCTTCATTTTAAGCTTCGTTTGATTTTCTATTGAAGCAATCTAACAACATGATGATATTTGTCTTAATTTTTCCGTTTCTCAAATGACAAGAAACTTTGAGTATTTATATAGTTTGGTTATTGACATCATCTATTGGATTGCACTGATGATTGACAATTAGGATGAGTCCTCTTATTGATGGATCCTCCCATGTGCTCTTGTTAAGTCTAAGCCCATAAAGAGCCTCTCTAAGTGCATGAGCTTATCCATGAAGGATTGCGAGTGATTAGGCTGATCCAACTGTCTTTACTCTAAGCTCACCATGTCAAAACTCCACTAGTCATCCCAAGGCCCATACATATAACTCCTTAAGCCATGTCACTTAGCTTAAAAAGTCAAATCCATGTTATTATTGGGATTAAAGCCCATGAACCATTTTAGCCCTCTAAAAAATCAAGATGCTTCTTTGTCCTATGACAACAAGTGATCTCTTACTATAACTAAAAATTTGTGTTAGGGGATTTAAGGTGCTATGTATATGTTTAAGAAAAAAATTGATTAGACATTACAAACCCCATATTATGTATATGTGGTATATAAGTACTAATAAGATTTTAATACATGTTGTAACTTTCAAAGTGGCTACCACACCCTTATTTTATATAAAATATATATGTTAATTTTTTTTTATATTTACATATCATGTATAAAATATGTGGTGTGTAATATCTATTTAAGATGGATTTAAAGTGTAAGATCATCTTATGATGAGTTTTAAAATTATTAGATTTATTGTCTTTATTTTTTAAAAAAGTTGTCAATAATTTTTTCTTTATTTGGAAGTTGTATTCATTTTTATTTATAACATGCTTGTTTTAAGTGTGTGCATATATACATATAAACATGTATGTATAGATGCTTACACACATATATACGAATCCACACAAGTCCATTAATCTAGAGTAAATTGAATGGACCTTCTCTAGAAACTTTGAAAATTGCATGGAATCTCAGCATTTTCAAAAGTCAACATTTTAATCTCTTAAAAGTTGATTCAGCAATTAATTATATTTATTTAATTAATTCATGTTGAAAAATGCTAAAAATGTAGAAAATAAAAATGAAAAGAATAAACCATTTCCTACCACTCAAGGTAGGGGTTGGTTGGTAACCTCCAATTCTAATAGTGGCTTATGACCCATTGATATAGAGAAGGGTCAAGTGATCTCCAAAACTTAAAAAAAAAAGAAAGAAAGAAAGAAAGAAAAGGCTTAAAAAGCCCATCAAATCGCAATTAAGTTTGCAAACCGATAAGCTTTAAGCTTTTTTTTTTTTTCTATTTTAAAGTTTTGTTGGTAGTAGGCAACCACCAACCATCATGGATGGGTCACATTACCCACTTGCAATAGCGGGTTGTGAACTACCATCAAAATGTAGCCGCTATTGGGCATTTAAGGCTAAAGGGTGCTTAGTAACAGCTCTTTTTTCTTGTTTTTCTTTTTTCTTTTTTATAATTTTCTTGCAATTTTTCTTTGTTTTTTCTTTTTTAAAATTATATACATTTTTATTATTTTTAAAAATAATTAATCAAATAAATATAACTAATTGCCATGTCAGTTGGATTTATATTTAGGCTGCCATGTCAACATTTTAGAGAGTAAATGCTAACTTTTAAAAAAGTTGAGGTTTGTACAATTTTTAAAATTTTTAGGAATGATCTATATAATTTATCCATTAATTATTTTATTAAATTTAAAATGTTTAGGATATTTCATCTAACAAATTTATATTTCTAGGATCAAATTATAGATAAATAAATTAATACATAAATAATAAATTTCAAACCATTATTTTGCATAATTATAAATAATGACTTAACTAGTATATATTTTATCCCCTTCTCTAAATTGGATTTAGGTCCTAATTTAGAAATATTCTTTTACCATATCTCATGTGAAAACTTCTATCTTTAAATGAGGTTAAAAAGTAAAAGAACGGTCATATGTAAAATGGATACATCTTTTATTAAACTTTTGGACTACTAAAAAAGGAAATTTATATATGGACATATTTTTATAAAGGGGAAAATAGATTTTTTATTATTAGTATTTACCTACTTTTATATTTCAATCTTCAATCTTTATTTTTTTATCTATTTGAGTGCTTAATACTTTTAAAACTTTAAAAATATTATTTTCATTAAATATGTTAAATTTTCTTTTCATCTTGGGCATGTATTAAATTTCAATTAGTTTTGGCCTAGTCAACCAAGGTGACTAAGGCACACACCACTTTTTTTTTACCTCTTTTCTTTTCTTTTTTTTTTGTATTTTTATTATATTATGTCATTAAATATAATTAATATTATTTTCATTATATTATGTAAATAAATATATTCAATATCATCTTTATGTTAAATTAATTATTGTAGATCAATTTAGAGTTGATACGTATCATAGATAGATAGAAAAACTTAATAAGTTTGATATTTTTGTAAGAGTTTGAAAATATCAAAGACTTAAATAGAAAAAAAAAGGGGGGGAAGGGGGTGATGGGGTTAGGGTTGGAGGAGAAATAGAAAAATAGGTAAATATTAAAACTAAATAAATATACTTTTTCCTTTTATATACAATTTTAATATCACAATATCTATTAATATTAGGCTAGCAATTTTTTATTTGACTCCAATTTTCATAACATATAGTTATAAAACTTCTTTTCTATACCCCACATATATATTTCCATAACTATCTCACTATGGATTTATTTTCTCTATCTTCCTTTTCTTTATCCACCAAAATGATGCCCAATGCCCACCATTACTATTCATGTGCTAAGTTAAATAGTTAATTTTTGTCATAATTATTAATTAATTGCCATTTTTTGCTTTCAATTTTATAATATTTAACCAATATAAATATAGAATTACAATGAACATTAGAATTTGTGAAATAAATACACCCTCACAAATATTATAAAATCCAATCCTAACTTCAATTGTAGTAATTGATTTTTTCTCATAATCATAGTTAATTTTTTTTAGTCACTAATTATTACCATTATTGCTTTCAGTTTTGTAATGTTAGACCAATATAAATATAAAATTACAATGAATATTATAATCTACAAAATAATATACCCTCACAAATATTATAAAATCCAATCCTAACTTTAATTATACTAATTATTTTTGTCATCATAATCACTCATGCACAAGATCCATTCATAGTGCTTTAAGGGTTTTTTCTCTTTTGTTAAAGCAATTATACAACGCCATTGTCTTGACCTCACTTTGAATAATGTTGCTAAAGCCTATTGTTGGAATTAGCTTTCTCATGTATCATTGTGATAGTGCCTACAAGAAGACAATAAATAGATAAAATGTTTTTTTCTTTTCTCAACAACATTATGCTTTCATATATTATAACTCATATATCTTCTTTGTAATCACACTTACGAGGCTATGTGTGGCGGTTTCTAGATGGTAAACACTTTTGCATCCATTAAAAAAATAGTACTAATAAGTTAAGTATTTACAACACGACCACTAGAACAATTGTGATTAAGAATATTACAAACATAAGCTATACAATAATGAAGGAAAAAAAAAGTGGAAATTTTAGGTAACCTATACATGCATTATGGTGATTGAGAAGATTACAATTGTAAACCATTTGGTAATGAAGGCCATCAAGTGCTAAAGGACGGTAGTGGCACCGAGAGTTTAACCAATGTGCTAACACCTTTGGGTGGTGTTATAAAGTTCCTATCATGGATGCCATTCATTGTCATCACATTATAATTTCAACTAAAAAGGTAATGTTTAACTCCATTAACTACATTTTGTTGCCATTCAACTAAGAACATTATCGAATTTCCATTTTGTTTATATTGTAGAGCTACCGCTTATTATTACCATGTGTAATTGCTATATGATTCATCTAATTTTATTTTATTTTTCCTTAAATCATTGTACTCATCTACATCCTTTGATTCCTTTTATTGTATAGATCATATTTATTGAATATATTTAGATATCATAAAATTCTACATATGGTGTTATCTATGGACAGTACATCAAAGTGGTAAAATAGTACCATGTGTAGACTTGGTTATTTTAGTTTCAAAACTATGTATTACTCATAGGGAATTATTTCAATTTTCCATGGGATTGAACATGTACATGTGATGTCATTATGTTAGAAATGATTAGGGTGGTGAAATTTATTATGTGTACAAAAGGAAATATTATGACTGGTAATGACGACCTTGATTATGAGAATGGGTTGATGAAGAAGTTAAAGGTGAAGAAGAATTCAAACTATAGAGGATTCTTACATAGGATTTGTGGAAGCATTAGGGTCGATCCAACTACGGTGTGTATGTTGAGATACTACATAGACATCTATACTATTTTCATGAGGGTGTGAGATACAAGTTAATGCATGTTATGGATGATGATGATGATGTCAAGAAAATCATTGAAATGGTTACATTTTTTTGGGAAAGAGTGCATACAAGACATGTATGTTGAAATTCATGAAGAATCGCAATATCCAAACGAAGAAGAACCCTTGGTAGCCAATGCCTCATCTATTTGATAGCAAGAAGGGCCAAGCATGATGTGTAATTCACCTATGTGTGATGAAATGGCTCTAGTGCCAACTTTTGCACCTTTATGCGATGAAGAAAACTTGGATGATCTGGAAATAAATGAGGGCCTCCACTTTCTAACTGAAAATTGATACTATTATGGAACACTTTGCAATGTACAATTAGTATTCCGATGATGATGATGGTTGTGTTGGAAATGTTGTAAATGGCATGTGTCACACATCCATAAGTGCACTTGTATACTATGTAGGCTCCCCATTGCTAAGAAGTAAGTCATTTAGATGATAGCGAACCTAAGGATGGCATTCCATTTTTCAATACTAGGGTAGATAGTGATTATATTACCTTTGAGAAAAATATGATTGATATGTGTGATGACTTTGGTAGTAGTGATAAGCTTAGGAAGGGAATGAGATTCGACAGTAAAGATGAGTTAATCTAAGTTGTCAAGATGTATTACATCAAGAAACATTATAACTTTACAATTGAAAAATCAAATAGGACTTTATGGTCAATGTTCTATGTGAAGAAGGACAATGGTTCTAAGTGGAGGCTTCGGGCTTATAAGAAGAATTTGGAAAGCCTTTTTGTCATCACAATTTTCGAGAGACTTCACACATGTACAAACACTATGATACACAGGATCATCTGAAGTTAGATTCAAATATGATGACTAGAATATTCATTGAATATGTGAGAAAAACTTGAATATAAAGGTTGTTGACCTCAATTCTATAATTAAAAATAACTTCAAGTATACAATCTCCTTCAAAAGAGTATGGGATGCAAAGAAGAAAGTTATTGAAATTGTGTAAGATGATTATGACAAATTATACAACAAATTGCCAAAACTCTTAAATGTAATCTAGATTAGTAATCCTAGAAAGCAGGTTGAATAGGGTTGGCATAGTTTGATAGTTCATGGGGACTCCATCTTCAAATAGGTCTTTTGGACATATGGTCCACATGTTAAGGCATTTAAGTATTGTAGGCCTGTACTTAGTATTGGCTATACTTTCTTATATGGGAAACACCTTTTATAAGTTACTGATTGCATGTAGTATGAATGGAAATAACTACATTGTTTCCCTTGCATTTGTCATAGTGGATGAGGAATTGACGGAAACATGAGGATGGTTTCTTTAAAAACTGAAGGAGAATATTATAGGTAATCATAAAGAAAACATTTATCTCATATCCAATAGACATATTGTTATCAACACTGTAGTTGAACAACAAGACAAAGGATGGATTCCTCCCTTTGTAGTGTGGCACTTTTGCATATGTTACATTACGAGCAACTTCAATACTACTAATAAGAATTTATAATGCAGGACATGGGTGACAGTTGCTAAGATGAAGGCATAATCTCACAAGTTCCAATGTTACATGAACCTAGTTGAGAGAATAAAGGAGAATGCCTCAACATGGTTTAATGGCATCTCACTAGAACAATGGACAATTGCATATGAAATGGCTACTGTTACGGGTACATGACTATGAACATTATTGAAAGTTACAATTTTGTTTTAAAAAAAAGCAAGAGGCTAATTGGTGATTGTGCTTGTGAAAACAAATTTCTATAATTAAATCAAACATTAGGATAGAATGACTAAGGATGCATAGAAAACAATAGTAGCAAACCAAGTTTTCACAAGATATGCCAACAACGAAATGGAAAAATGGAGATGCAGGGCTAGCTCCCACAAGTTGATTAGGTTTAGTATACCAAACCAAATATTAGAAATCCTAATAAAACTTCAACGTGTAGCAAATGGGGTTAAAAGAGGAGGAAGAACACAAAATGTAGACCTCATGAATCATACGTGCGTGTGTAACAAGCAATAGATATGCAGGATTTCATATTCACATTCATTCACTGTAGTAGCATATCTAAGGCTTGACAACTCATTGGTCATTAGTTGATGGTATAGGTGGACACATCGGTTATAATGTTATTGAACTCACTTCTATTCTTTTGACAAACTTCAATGTAGAATAGGAAAGCTTAGATCAAAACAATACCATATGGAGATGGATTTTAGAGAGCCTCGTCTAGAATTAGGTGCAGTAAGTACAGAAGGGAATGGCACAATAGAAAGAAGTGCCTATAGTGAAAAAGTAATGGTAAATAGATTACAGTAAAAAAACTAACTTACTTCATTCCTTCAATATTGTTTGTAATTTAGTTGAGATGATAACCCTCCATTTACTAACCAAAAATTGCTTACATATCATAGGATAAATGGAATTAGGACTTTTAAATCCATCGTTGTTGAGCCATAGGCCAGACATCAATTGTAGTCCGTTTGGGAGGGGTAGGTATTGTATATAACAAGTCTAGTATGTATTATCCAACTAAATTTATTGAGTCTTACAATTTATATGTTTATGTTTATAGGAGGCATCTTAACTGACGGTTAGACATCACGAGTTATAGCTACACCGTGATGAGGATGATATCCCATTAGATTCTAGCTTGATACCTTATTTAGAGTAGGTTAGGTTTATAAGACTAGCATGACTTCCCTTCATTCAATTAGATTGACATGTTCTTATGGAACTGGTGGAGAGGTAGAAGCTTAAGATGCACATCTTTTACATGGCCATGGCGAAGCCACCATAACTTTACAAGATTTGGAGGTCTAATTTAGGTTATCAGTTAATGGCTAAATTGTTATAGGTAACATTGACCTTGATTAGAAATCTAAATGTGAGAGGTTACTTGATGAAAGGCTTGAGATAGACTAGAAAAGGGAGGATAGATTAACTCTTATCTTGATTGTGGCACAAATCCGGAATTCTACATGCTAGGGCCTCTAATGAGACTAATAGGCATCATAGTTGTGTCTACATTATTTAGCTATTGGGAGGCTTTGTATTTGTAAACAAATTAAGTAACCTAATACATTGTATATTCATTCCACTTTTGGAGGACTTCACACTTGTAGGCTAATATAACTAGAGCTTTGCCTATTTGCCTTAGTTGTATTGTTAATTGTGCCTTGCATTCGTTTCTATTATGTAGGAAATGGGGGGAGCAACGATTTTTCTATAGGTGCGGACATGGGATAGGTTAAATACATATAACTCCCTTGAGCCATTATGAGATTATATTAAAGAATGCAAGGCCTTTGATGTTTCGATGGAAGATAGCTTGAGACACCACACAGTACCATATGTATGTTATTCAGGCATATTAGGATGCATTTATCTGCCAAACCCCCACAATAAGTATGTCACTCCTTTATATTTTACTATCCACTTTATATTATATCTAGCAACTATATTTCGAGGAGCTCATTGACATGCTCACCCTATTTTATTATGCGGGCTGAGGAGTATGGATAGCTCAATGTACCATTGATATGCTTTCACATTGTAGAGTCGTACTATCTAAATTGTGTTAGTTGCTAGTTGGTTGTTTCCAATGAGTGCCTATCGATGTCAACACAAAGACCCACTTATATCACATTGATTTACAGGGTTAGATTAACACTGATTGGATAGCTTTATATGCATCTTACATTATCTATTGAGAAGATCATCACTCTTATACAATCTTATTAAAATATGGTGATAGTGTGCATCTAGATCACATCTGGTGGTACAGACGTGTTAGTTAACGCTATGTGGGTTGTACTAAAGTAATAATTGGATACTTGGTAAGAAATATATTTACAATATTATATTAACTAAACTATATGAGTAGTTTCGCTAATGCATTTTCTTCTACGTCTCCTTTCAAGTTGACACCTTTTGCCATATGTGCTTAACATCTGATTTGCTTATAGCAATTTCCCTAATTGATGCTAGCATACATTTAGTTGAAGATCATGATGGAGTTGTACTTTTCTTGCCGTTTAGCACATTTAGCCACTAAATGGGTAGGATGCTACAAACCCGAAGTATGCACCTCCAATAGATCCTATACCTAAACCACCATCGCATTGTAGAGCTAATAGAGCAAAAGTCAAAGGAGGACGGTGGAGGGATGATAGAGCCATCATGAGCACACTCTTCTATACATCATCGTTGAGGACACCATAGGCAACTCAACTCTGAGTACTAGCTCATTCATCTCTCCTATAGTCACTCTATCAACAGTCCTATCCTTACCACCACCTACTTTACGAAGATCACTCCACTATTGATGGGTATTGGTGACAACTCACAATCTTCGATACAAGTGGAGTCAAGTTTCTCCATGTGACTTCGATGAGCCCTATAATTGTTTGTAATACAAGAGTCATAGACTCCTCCCACCTCTAATGAAAGAGGAACTAAGCATAGGTCTATTATATATACAATCACTAGATAGTTTACTAAAAATAGGAATAGGAAGGTATAAAGTTGTTTATGATTTATTTTAAATATTTCAATAGATATCCAAAATATTTTTTTTGTATTACTAGTTTGTGATTGATATAATAACTTATATTTTTCTTTTGCTACTACCATTATATATATTCGTTGTTATAGATTAATGTTTAGAAGGTGCTATTTCATTTGAAATTAGAGTAGGGCTATATGACTTTATATATAAGAGCTTATTTTGATGTAAATTTTGCAAAAGCAGTATTGTAGTGGAAGGGGCATTTTTCACTTGTCTAAATTTTTTTCTTTGATCATATTTTAATAATATTTTAAAACAGCTTTTTTATTTTTTTTTTCTTTTGTATTTTGGCCTAATGGAAGCGGCTATCCTCTGATCTTAGTTTGCCTTATTTTTACTTTTAATTTTAGAATTAGAGGGATTTGAAGAATACTCCACCTTTTCCATTCCTCGGTGGTCTCTGTCTCTCTCTCTGGCCCTTTCGGCCGACTCTATCTACTCTCTAGGATCTGGTTAGTTGTTGGACTGTGGAGTGTGGACTCAGCTTTCCTGTCTGTCTCTGACTCTCTTTTCTCTGTCTCTCTCTCTCTCTCCCTCTCTCTCTCAATCGTATTTTCTCTTTTTGTCACGTAAAACTACACTCAATAATAATAAAAAATAAATAAATAAATATAAACTTGGAAGAAGCAGTCCACTTGACCCAAGAAAAGCTTTCCAAGAACCTTCTTCCTCTCTCTCTCTCTCTCTCTCTCTCTCTCTCTTATGCGCATACATGTTTTTCCTAGAGGAACCCAAATATATAATCATTAACTGTCTGAAAATCTCTTGTTCTAGTTCTTGTGTATGTATATGTATGTAAGTGTGATCCTCGTCGTATCAGTCAAGCTTCAACAACTGTACTCGGTAACCTCAATTTTCTTGCTTATTCGATTTTCTGTTCTCTTTTTGTCTTAAAGTCTGTTCCTTTAAAATTGAATTTAGTCATGGGTTAGTTAAAAAAGGTTAAATTTCATTTCCACTTGTAAATTTCGATTATCTGGTGACTCTTGGGAGGTTTTAGATGACAAAATTCGAGTTAAAAGGTGTGCTCGTTCGTAAAAGGAGACATCTTGTGAAACGGTGTAGTCTTGATGCTTACAGTAAGTATAATTAGTTACACGTTCAATTGCTTGCTGCCGTTGTGTAAATATATTTATTTTGTTTTTGGATACGAGGATGGTTTTAGCATATTATCCGTAAATCAAGGACGGAGATACTGAATGGAAATAGGTTGAAGAACATGCTCTTGTTCTGTCTTGCTTTTCCTGAAAAGTGTTCTGTATATTGGATTCAAGTTTAATGGGAGTACTAATCTTTCTATGTTTTGGGATAATAATAATAATAATAATTATTATTTTTATTATTGTTATTTTTGTGTCCAATTTCGTTCTAGATCATCCAAATGATTTTTAAGTATTGTGATCTTGTCCGATTTTCTGATAGTCTTCCAATCAAGGTGAGAGATGGCTTCTTTTATCAACAAAATGGTTGAATCCCAAGTTTTGAAACAATTGAAGTGTCAATGTAAGATTAAATTGAACATTTATAAGTTTTTAGAACTTCCCATGCACTTATTCCTTAATTTTAGATCTCATTTTCGTCACAAATTCTATATAGTTGCCCAGAGTCATCTGTTTGGTCTAATTAATTATTATGGATACAACTTATAAGCTCTCTGAAACATCCTTGCGTGTAAACCACTGTACTTTATGCCCATATTTCCTTTTTGCTTTCTTTTTCTGCTATTTGGTGCTGCGATGTATAGTTATTCTTAATTCTAGTGAGAACATGAGATAGCTATGGGTAATGGTTTCCCAGGCTATGGCATGGAATAGATGAGAAGAAAATTCTAAGCTTGAGCTCTACTTTGTTTCAGAGTTAATAGTTTCCTGGTTTATACCAACCACTGAATCAAGCTAAGTCATGGAGGGATTTTGGGGTTGTACGTGTTGAGGTCTTCTCTCTTTTCAAGCTTCAAGTTAGGTTTCCCCTGTAATGGATTGTCAGCAGGAGAAATTTGTTAGGTAAGGCTATGTTATATCAACTTCTTGCAAAATTTCCCACTTGCTTTGGTATCCTTAGTGTTCATCCTTCAAGGAGATGGAACACTTATTTCAGATATTAGAGTAACATAACCCTGCAATTTTCTAATATGGTGATGTCAACAATCTTAAAATTCAATAATTTTCCCTTCAACTGAAATAAGGGCGTTAAGTAATTTTTCTTGCCAATGTAATGTTTACAGTTGTTATGTCATTATAGAAATTAGGATACATATAAATTTGCAAGACGTTTATTCAAATATAAAGTTACTCAAGGAGTAACCTTTTAAAATGAAAAATGCAGAAAGAATCCTTCCTAAGTTCCTATGAATAAAATGACTAGTTTGTGATTATTGCAAGGCCTTTGTATTATTCAAGAAATAAAACAATTTTGCATTTGTCACATAGCCAGCCAATTAGTTATCAATTTGGTATAGAATTGACTTTGATAAATAGTAGCACATGGACATGGACTGCAACATTTCAGTGATGTGCGATCTTCATGTCCCCTCATTCCTTTTCTTTTCCCCCTGATTTCACTTATATGATTAATGTTAAGTCTGATAATTTTTAATATGATATGGTTACTTGACTGTAAAACCGACAGGATTAGGAATGTGACTATGGAAACAAAACAAGAAACTGATACGACATATGATATGAAAGACATGATGACAACACAAATAAACATGATAGCGATGTAAACTAAATTAACTGTGATCTTTATGTAATTTTATGAACTTTTGACACTAACATGAATTTGACGTGAAATAAGACACAAACCTGATTTACTAACATAAATTGTGACCCTTAATTAACATTGCCAACAAGTAGGTGAGATTTTCTATCTTGTTTGGTGAAAAAGTTGCTTTCAGTGCAGTTGCTTTTTTGCAACTTCATTGGCCGTGTAACCTTTGCTCGTAGCTAATGTCCTGGTTTAAGGTCGTCGCCCTATTTATATTCTATGTAAAAACATTGCTATATAACTTAATAAGTTCTATGGCAACATACTGGCTTTCCAATTAGTGATATCCGTTACTCATATTCTTCTAGAATAATATCATTGATTGAGAGAATTCATAGAGCTATTTTTGGATTGTGATACCAGCACGAATCACCTTCTACTTGTGGATACTGTTTTTTCTTAAATTTCTTGCTATTCCTTTTTTCATGACTGTAATTGGATTGGCTGCTCTCTGACACATGAACTATTCAAGACATGTGCACCTACTAAGTATACATTGCAGTGTAGAGGTAGCTGTGGTAAGTTTGCTTGTTGATTTTGAACCCAAGACCTCATGCACTATCTCAAGTGGGTCCTTAAGCCTTGATCATTGGGCCAATCCCTTGGGTTAATTATCCTGTTCCTTAACCTGTTCCTTTACTTCTATCTTCTAGTAATTGCTGAATAAAATATTTCCATGCTCATTTGCAATCTCTCTGTTGGTTTGATAATTAACATTTTGTTTTTTGTGAGTTGATCGGGTTTCTTGTTTTCATCATCTCATACTGTTCTTCTCAGATTTCAGGAGTGGAATTCAGATAAAGCTACTGAAGTCCAATATGGCAGGGGCACAAGAGTCAGCTCTGGGAAGTTCAGGAATGTTCTAAACTCAGTCTCTGATAAGTTTCAAAAGGGATTAGAATTTGGCTCTGGTAGCATAGGGAATATAAGAAGATCATGGAGATCATATTCTTTCACAGATATGCTAGCAAATGGCTTGGGATCTAATAAAAAAGTTCTTGATCCGCAGGGGCCATTCCTTCAAAAATGGAATAAGATATTTGTGCTTTCATGTGTGCTTGCAGTTTCATTAGACCCTCTGTTTTTCTACGTTCCTGTCGTTGATGATCATAATAAGTGCCTTGATTTAGATCGAAGGATGGAGATTACAGCAAGTGTCCTACGATCCTTCACAGATATCTTTTATATATTACATATAATTCTTCAATTCCATACTGGTTTTATTGCACCATCTTCTCGAGTATTTGGTAGAGGTGTATTAGTTGAAGACTCATTAGCAATAGCGAGGAGGTATATATCATCATACTTCCTAATCGACATTCTTGCAGTGCTTCCTCTCCCACAGGTGAAAACTAAACTCTTGTGTGCTGCATTAATGGAATGAGCTTAACGCAAAATTTCTTTTTCATTCTGATGGAATGAAAGCTTTGAAGCTTCACCGGTTGAAATTGCTTGCTCCTTGATGGAAGGGAATTTTATTTAATTTCTAATATTATGTTGTTTTGATGCATTTATTTGCAAGAAATCAAATCCTTGACTTTTTCTTATTGTTACTTGTAAAGGCAATCCCAGTGCAGTGAACAAAGTGCATTACTGGTGCAGGCTTACCCTTGCATTTTTCCAATAGGCTGTTTTATTTTATAAAAAATATTAATTGGGATAAGTCCACTAACACTAAGAGTGCCTATGTGTTTGCTGCCTTTTCGTTTCAGGATCTACAACTACAATTTTTTTTTGGGTTTTAGGTTTTGAATATAAAAAAGAAATGGTTTCTATTGTTCTCTATTAGAAGAATTGTTAGAGGGGCAAATGTGGTGTACCTAACTGCTACCGCATGGCATCCATGTTGGCATGCCATGGCAATTTTTTATTTTGTTAAATTTCATTAAATTAGCTGAGATGATGGATAGAGACCTCGATTTGACTCATCTTTTACAAATAAATGTTCAGAAGCTTCTTTTTATATTAAATATAGATGGAAAATGCATGACTCAATATAAAAGGATACAATTCTTGGAATAATGATGGGCTTTGAATTAAGCCTACGTATGTGGACATCATTTATACACAATGGCAAAAACTGAAACTATACCTCATGAATATACATCTAAGAGATACAACTTAGTGCAAAATATTAGAAATCTTGGAAGAGCAGCCACTTATTGTTCAAAACTGAATATACATTGTTGTTAAATTTATATTGTTTAAAATGCTTTTTTACTGATACAAGTGCATTGCACGTGCAATTAGTTAATATTTGAGAATTTGGATCTTGAAACATTTTATACCAATTTAGCTTTAGATGTATATGATGTTGCACTTAGCATGCTAACATAAAAGGTTTCAAATTCTATTAAGTAGGATAAGGTTGTTTCAATATCCCATTGATTGCATGAATTTTAATAAATTTTGTATTTAGTTTGAATGAATAAATTAGGTAACCTGGTATTGCTTGTAATGTAATTGAATGGTTGAAGTAGAAAAGAAGATTAATTAGGAGTCATATGTCATGGTTATGACTTGGTGATTGGTAAGAATAAGTAAGAATTGACATGTGGATTAAAAAAACTACTGTTGGTTGTTAAATTTCATTTGTCTGTGCCTACTGCTAGGCAATCCATGAGGCCTGTCACTGCTAGTGAAGCTTCTTTTGTCTGGCATTCATATAAGTCAATTCTTATCAGGATGGATACATACATAGAATTACCAGCCATCTACCTGGTTTTAAAATATATAGTTAATATTAATAGTTTTAGGATCTGGTTAGTTGTTGGACTGTGGAGTGTGGACTCAGCTTTCCTGTCTGTCTCTGACTCTCTTTTCTCTGTCTCTCTCTCTCTCTCTCTCTCTCTCTCAATCGTATTTTCTCTTTTTGTCACGTAAAACTACACTCAATAATAATAAAAAATAAATAAATAAATATAAACTTGGAAGAAGCAGTCCACTTGACCCAAGAGAAGCTTTCCACGAACCTTCTTCCTCTCTCTCTCTCTCTCTCTCTCTCTCTCTCTCTCTCTTATGCGCATACATGTTTTTCCTAGAGGAACCCAAATATATAATCATTAACTGTCTGAAAATCTCTTGTTCTAGTTCTTGTGTATGTATATGTATGTAAGTGTGATCCTCGTCGTATCAGTCAAGCTTCAACAACTGTACTCGGTAACCTCAATTTTCTTGCTTATTCGATTTTCTGTTCTCTTTTTGTCTTAAAGTCTGTTCCTTTAAAATTGAATTTAGTCATGGGTTAGTTAAAAAAGGTTAAATTTCATTTCCACTTGTAAATTTCGATTATCTGGTGACTCTTGGGAGGTTTTAGATGACAAAATTCGAGTTAAAAGGTGTGCTCGTTCGTAAAAGGAGACATCTTGTGAAACGGTGTAGTCTTGATGCTTACAGTAAGTATAATTAGTTACACGTTCAATTGCTTGCTGCCGTTGTGTAAATATATTTATTTTGTTTTTGGATACGAGGATGGTTTTAGCATATTATCCGTAAATCAAGGACGGAGATACTGAATGGAAATAGGTTGAAGAACATGCTCTTGTTCTGTCTTGCTTTTCCTGAAAAGTGTTCTGTATATTGGATTCAAGTTTAATGGGAGTACTAATCTTTCTATGTTTTGGGATAATAATAATAATAATAATTATTATTTTTATTATTGTTATTTTTGTGTCCAATTTCGTTCTAGATCATCCAAATGATTTTTAAGTATTGTGATCTTGTCCGATTTTCTGATAGTCTTCCAATCAAGGTGAGAGATGGCTTCTTTTATCAACAAAATGGTTGAATCCCAAGTTTTGAAACAATTGAAGTGTCAATGTAAGATTAAATTGAACATTTATAAGTTTTTAGAACTTCCCATGCACTTATTCCTTAATTTTAGATCTCATTTTCGTCACAAATTCTATATAGTTGCCCAGAGTCATCTGTTTGGTCTAATTAATTATTATGGATACAACTTATAAGCTCTCTGAAACATCCTTGCGTGTAAACCACTGTACTTTATGCCCATATTTCCTTTTTGCTTTCTTTTTCTGCTATTTGGTGCTGCGATGTATAGTTATTCTTAATTCTAGTGAGAACATGAGATAGCTATGGGTAATGGTTTCCCAGGCTATGGCATGGAATAGATGAGAAGAAAATTCTAAGCTTGAGCTCTACTTTGTTTCAGAGTTAATAGTTTCCTGGTTTATACCAACCACTGAATCAAGCTAAGTCATGGAGGGATTTTGGGGTTGTACGTGTTGAGGTCTTCTCTCTTTTCAAGCTTCAAGTTAGGTTTCCCCTGTAATGGATTGTCAGCAGGAGAAATTTGTTAGGTAAGGCTATGTTATATCAACTTCTTGCAAAATTTCCCACTTGCTTTGGTATCCTTAGTGTTCATCCTTCAAGGAGATGGAACACTTATTTCAGATATTAGAGTAACATAACCCTGCAATTTTCTAATATGGTGATGTCAACAATCTTAAAATTCAATAATTTTCCCTTCAACTGAAATAAGGGCGTTAAGTAATTTTTCTTGCCAATGTAATGTTTACAGTTGTTATGTCATTATAGAAATTAGGATACATATAAATTTGCAAGACGTTTATTCAAATATAAAGTTACTCAAGGAGTAACCTTTTAAAATGAAAAATGCAGAAAGAATCCTTCCTAAGTTCCTATGAATAAAATGACTAGTTTGTGATTATTGCAAGGCCTTTGTATTATTCAAGAAATAAAACAATTTTGCATTTGTCACATAGCCAGCCAATTAGTTATCAATTTGGTATAGAATTGACTTTGATAAATAGTAGCACATGGACATGGACTGCAACATTTCAGTGATGTGCGATCTTCATGTCCCCTCATTCCTTTTCTTTTCCCCCTGATTTCACTTATATGATTAATGTTAAGTCTGATAATTTTTAATATGATATGGTTACTTGACTGTAAAACCGACAGGATTAGGAATGTGACTATGGAAACAAAACAAGAAACTGATACGACATATGATATGAAAGACATGATGACAACACAAATAAACATGATAGCGATGTAAACTAAATTAACTGTGATCTTTATGTAATTTTATGAACTTTTGACACTAACATGAATTTGACGTGAAATAAGACACAAACCTGATTTACTAACATAAATTGTGACCCTTAATTAACATTGCCAACAAGTAGGTGAGATTTTCTATCTTGTTTGGTGAAAAAGTTGCTTTCAGTGCAGTTGCTTTTTTGCAACTTCATTGGCCGTGTAACCTTTGCTCGTAGCTAATGTCCTGGTTTAAGGTCGTCGCCCTATTTATATTCTATGTAAAAACATTGCTATATAACTTAATAAGTTCTATGGCAACATACTGGCTTTCCAATTAGTGATATCCGTTACTCATATTCTTCTAGAATAATATCATTGATTGAGAGAATTCATAGAGCTATTTTTGGATTGTGATACCAGCACGAATCACCTTCTACTTGTGGATACTGTTTTTTCTTAAATTTCTTGCTATTCCTTTTTTCATGACTGTAATTGGATTGGCTGCTCTCTGACACATGAACTATTCAAGACATGTGCACCTACTAAGTATACATTGCAGTGTAGAGGTAGCTGTGGTAAGTTTGCTTGTTGATTTTGAACCCAAGACCTCATGCACTATCTCAAGTGGGTCCTTAAGCCTTGATCATTGGGCCAATCCCTTGGGTTAATTATCCTGTTCCTTAACCTGTTCCTTTACTTCTATCTTCTAGTAATTGCTGAATAAAATATTCCATGCTCATTTGCAATCTCTCTGTTGGTTTGATAATTAACATTTTGTTTTTTGTGAGTTGATCGGGTTTCTTGTTTTCATCATCTCATACTGTTCTTCTCAGATTTCAGGAGTGGAATTCAGATAAAGCTACTGAAGTCCAATATGGCAGGGGCACAAGAGTCAGCTCTGGGAAGTTCAGGAATGTTCTAAACTCAGTCTCTGATAAGTTTCAAAAGGGATTAGAATTTGGCTCTGGTAGCATAGGGAATATAAGAAGATCATGGAGATCATATTCTTTCACAGATATGCTAGCAAATGGCTTGGGATCTAATAAAAAAGTTCTTGATCCGCAGGGGCCATTCCTTCAAAAATGGAATAAGATATTTGTGCTTTCATGTGTGCTTGCAGTTTCATTAGACCCTCTGTTTTTCTACGTTCCTGTCGTTGATGATCATAATAAGTGCCTTGATTTAGATCGAAGGATGGAGATTACAGCAAGTGTCCTACGATCCTTCACAGATATCTTTTATATATTACATATAATTCTTCAATTCCATACTGGTTTTATTGCACCATCTTCTCGAGTATTTGGTAGAGGTGTATTAGTTGAAGACTCATTAGCAATAGCGAGGAGGTATATATCATCATACTTCCTAATCGACATTCTTGCAGTGCTTCCTCTCCCACAGGTGAAAACTAAACTCTTGTGTGCTGCATTAATGGAATGAGCTTAACGCAAAATTTCTTTTTCATTCTGATGGAATGAAAGCTTTGAAGCTTCACCGGTTGAAATTGCTTGCTCCTTGATGGAAGGGAATTTTATTTAATTTCTAATATTATGTTGTTTTGATGCATTTATTTGCAAGAAATCAAATCCTTGACTTTTTCTTATTGTTACTTGTAAAGGCAATCCCAGTGCAGTGAACAAAGTGCATTACTGGTGCAGGCTTACCCTTGC
Organism: Laguncularia racemosa; assembly: GCA_037954665.1. Lineage (NCBI taxonomy): Eukaryota > Viridiplantae > Streptophyta > Magnoliopsida > Myrtales > Combretaceae > Laguncularia > Laguncularia racemosa. Next base: position 1,047,505 of record JBBMOL010000214.1, read on the forward strand.
ATTTTTCCAATAGGCTGTTTTATTTTATAAAAAATATTAATTGGGATAAGTCCACTAACACTAAGAGTGCCTATGTGTTTGCTGCCTTTTCGTTTCAGGATCTACAACTACAATTTTTTTTTGGGTTTTAGGTTTTGAATATAAAAAAGAAATGGTTTCTATTGTTCTCTATTAGAAGAATTGTTAGAGGGGCAAATGTGGTGTACCTAACTGCTACCGCATGGCATCCATGTTGGCATGCCATGGCAATTTTTTATTTTGTTAAATTTCATTAAATTAGCTGAGATGATGGATAGAGACCTCGATTTGACTCATCTTTTACAAATAAATGTTCAGAAGCTTCTTTTTATATTAAATATAGATGGAAAATGCATGACTCAATATAAAAGGATACAATTCTTGGAATAATGATGGGCTTTGAATTAAGCCTACGTATGTGGACATCATTTATACACAATGGCAAAAACTGAAACTATACCTCATGAATATACATCTAAGAGATACAACTTAGTGCAAAATATTAGAAATCTTGGAAGAGCAGCCACTTATTGTTCAAAACTGAATATACATTGTTGTTAAATTTATATTGTTTAAAATGCTTTTTTACTGATACAAGTGCATTGCACGTGCAATTAGTTAATATTTGAGAATTTGGATCTTGAAACATTTTATACCAATTTAGCTTTAGATGTATATGATGTTGCACTTAGCATGCTAACATAAAAGGTTTCAAATTCTATTAAGTAGGATAAGGTTGTTTCAATATCCCATTGATTGCATGAATTTTAATAAATTTTGTATTTAGTTTGAATGAATAAATTAGGTAACCTGGTATTGCTTGTAATGTAATTGAATGGTTGAAGTAGAAAAGAAGATTAATTAGGAGTCATATGTCATGGTTATGACTTGGTGATTGGTAAGAATAAGTAAGAATTGACATGTGGATTAAAAAAACTACTGTTGGTTGTTAAATTTCATTTGTCTGTGCCTACTGCTAGGCAATCCATGAGGCCTGTCACTGCTAGTGAAGCTTCTTTTGTCTGGCATTCATATAAGTCAATTCTTATCAGGATGGATACATACATAGAATTACCAGCCATCTAAAGAGGCCAGCACATATGCAGAAGCTACCTTTGCTTAACTGTCACCATTTTAAAATAATGCAGTACACTTACATAATTTGATTTTCAGTGTGTAGTTTACCTGCTCTGTCTCATCAAAATTAAAATGGCCTTGTTGCTGTAAATAATGTCTAGTTCTCATGCCAACTAAAGGATGTCGCTGGTGTTGAAATCATAATTTTTATGCAGGTGTCATAGAAGATTCCAAAAAATGCTCTATTGGTGCAAATAGAAGTTAGATTTTTGTGTAACATGTGAACAAATACATCATTCTTGTTTATATTCTCCATAAGTTACCTGGATACTTATGATCATTTAATTGTTTAGGTTGTTCTAATTATTATACCAAGATTGAGGGGCTCCAGACCTTTGAATACAAAGAATTTGTTGAAATTTGTCATTATCTTCCAATATATTCCAAGGGTGTTTCGGATATACCCACTGTACAGAGAGGTTACCAGGAGTTCAGGCATACTGACAGAGACTGCTTGGGCTGGAGCTGTGTTCAACCTATTCCTTTACATGCTTGCTAGTCATGTAAGTTTGAAGATGTTTTGGTTTTCGGGCCAGCTCTTTTCAAGAAATGACAAAGATAGCTGCATCTCTCATTATCGTTGCATCAATTCCTGACCATCACTCAGCCCTGTCTTATGCTCTTGCTTTCTTCCTTCATAATTTATTTTAAGCATTCAACAGGTGTTTTGTGGTTTGCTAATTCATTGAAATTCTTTAAATTTGCAGGTAATGGGGGCATTTTGGTACTTGTTTTCCATAGAACGAGAAACTACCTGCTGGCAGAAAGCATGTGACAAGCAAGCTGGATGCATTAGGGATTCTTTGTATTGTGATGCTAGATTCAACATATCCAATCCCTTTTTGAATTCTTCTTGCCCGATACAGTCACCTGATACAGAACTCTTTAATTTTGGAATATTTCTCCCTGCCCTTCAGTCAGGTGTTGTGCAGTCAAATGATTTTCCACAGAAGTTTTTCTATTGTTTTTGGTGGGGGCTTCAGAATTTAAGGTGAATAAATTTAATTTTTCTTTTGCTGGTGCAGATTTTTGAGTCATTTGCTTTAACAGTACCATGGGCTTGGTTGCAGGCTTTTGTTTTGTCTAATGCACTGTTTGTTGTCATTATAGGTAATAAATTGGATATGATAAATCATAATCAACCAAAAAGGGGAAAAAAAAGAGTGATTGTGCATGATTCTGAGCAGTAGGGGATTCTTCTTTGAGTGGGGAGGTTATTTCATATTTGGTCATTTAATGTTATATTGCACCTTTCTACATTGGAGATATCAAATGAATGTTTGCTTGCAGTTCACTTGGTCAAAACCTCGAGACAAGTACATATGTATGGGAAATCTGCTTTGCAGTTTTCATCTCAATCTCGGGTCTGGTTCTATTTTCACTTCTCATTGGAAATATGCAGGTTAGTTATGATTTCTGCCTTCTGGGTACATAGTTACTTAACAATAGTTTTGAAGCCTTCAATCTCATGTCACATCATCAGCTTTTTGGTGGATTGCATCTTTTGCTGTTTTCTTCTAATGTAACCTTTGTTACTACTAATGTATGCATGTGAATTAGCTTTCTAATTTTTCTTTTACTTGCCCTGTGCCCCATATTCTGACTTTGTTTTTCTCCAAGTATAAAGAAGTGAAAAAAAATGATATATAATTTCTAGGTGTTAATGAACATATGGTCCATTGCAATAGCAAAATATGATGCCTGTCACCAACCCTACATGGTGGGAATAAGGCTTGTCTATTGTTATATCGTGGTTTGATTGTATTGATGAGATGAAGCATGTTTAAACAGACATACTTGCAATCAACAACAACAAGATTGGAGGAGATGAGAGTGAAGAGACGTGATGCAGAACAGTGGATGTCCCACAGATTGCTTCCAGATAATCTGAGGGATCGGATTAGAAGATATGAACAGTATAAATGGCAGGAAACTAGAGGAGTTGATGAAGAAAATCTGCTCTGTAATCTTCCAAAGGACCTTAGAAGGGACATTAAACGCCATCTTTGTTTAGCTCTTCTTATGAGAGTGAGTTCCTCTCTATTAGTTTTCTTGTGATAAATGTCATTGGCTATCCAATGTTTGTTTTGTTTTCATGATAATGGCATGAGGGTTCAGCTGCAACTACTGTGGTAAGCTTCGATGAAATTGTGCTTTAATGAGGTCTTTGGCTGTAGCCATACATAGCTGTAGAGGTTTTTCTTCTTCTGCTTCTTCTATTTTTTTTTTTTTTTTTGGGGGGGGGGGGTGGGGTGGGCATGTGTGTGGTGGTTATCTTCTTTTGCTTTTATTTCATGAGATCTAATTTCTGGATTTCACTCTTCATTCTTCTTTTTTAAAAGGTGCCAATGTTTGAAAAAATGGATGAACAACTCTTGGATGCTATGTGTGACCGTCTTAAGCCGGTCCTTTACACCGAGGAAAGTTACATTGTTCGTGAAGGAGATCCAGTTGATGAGATGCTGTTTGTAATGCGAGGCCGGTTATTGACAACAACTACAAATGGGGGAAGGACCGGATTTTTCAATTTGGAATATCTTAAAGCTGGTGATTTCTGTGGAGAAGAGCTTCTCACTTGGGCATTGGACCCACACTCCTCATCTAACCTCCCTATTTCAACCAGGACTGTCCAAGCCCTAACAGAGGTTGAAGCCTTTGCTTTGATGGCTGATGACTTGAAGTTTGTTGCCTCTCAATTCCGACGGCTTCATAGCAAGCAGCTCCGCCACACATTTAGGTTTTACTCACAGCAATGGAGGACATGGGCAGCATGTTTTATCCAAGCTGCATGGCGCCGCTATGCTAGGAAGAAGTTGGAAGAATCTCTTATACAAGAGGAGAATAGATTGCAGAGTGCCTTGGCAACGGGTGGTGGAAGTTCTCCAAGTTTAGGAGCCACCATCTATGCTTCTCGATTTGCTGCAAATGCACTCCGTGCAATACGGAACAAGGGTTCAAGGAAGGCTAGAATGCCAGAAAGGATACCTCCCATGCTGCTTCAGAAGCCAGCTGAGCCTGACTTCACTGCTGAAGAACAGTAGGTATGTAAAGAACTACTTAGATTATGCTATAATTTGTTGTATAGAAGCGTAAGGGCATTGTTTGATTTGGAGAGGAGAAGAAGAAAGGAGAGTAAACTATTTAATGGCAGATAATTGCATTTTGCTTTGTGTAATAGACCTGTGTATATTAGTTAAATTGAAAATAGATGTGTCCTTTCTTTTTTCCTTCTCCCTTCCCCCTTATCATGCGGTTGGTTACTCTCAATAAGCCAAGGAGCATGCGTGTTGTTAGTCCAATCTAGTGAGATACAAGTACATGAAATCACAAGCTATGCAGTTGTCAACTTGCTTCCATGTTCCCACGGACCATATCCGATAGATATCGTTTAGTTATAGCTAAAAAAGAAGAAGAGGATATTTGGGAGTTTTTACCATTCTAGTTATCGTTGTCTATCATTAAGCATTACACATGATGACTTTCAATGAAACTTTTTCGTACATGGGACTTAGAGGTTGATGGGCATGTAATCTGTTCCCTGCTTGAGTCAGTGCATTGTTAGACCATTGTCATATTCCTAAAAGGGAAGATGAATTCTTTAATCCGATGGCTAATATGGATCGTGCCCCGTACATCAGATTATCCATGACTGAATGTCAAATGGATTCTCATTAGGTTAGGTGTGGGCCCTATTTTTAGCGTGTAATCATTCATATGGACGATATTGAGACACGGCGTAAAAGATGATAATGGTTGGTCTAAAGGTTTTGCTCCAGATAACTATTGAAAGGTGAAAGGGACAATATAAATAATGTAAGGTAGGCACCTACCGTAAGCAATGGTCACAAATTCTGTATACAACCTGTGGTTGATGATGTAGGTCTTTTGGGCAAGTTCTGTATTAAGAGTATGTCACTATACGGGCAGATCCATGCACCAATTTTACAAGCGTACTTTTGCCTGTAGGCTCTTGTTCACAGCAACGAGCCTTTAAAAGCATAAGTTGCATCTAACCGATAGTATAGAACCGACTCATCAGTAAACGCGGGAATGCTCTAGGCCGAGGAGACACTACGAATCTCCTCACCTCGGATTCTTTGTACCACGTGGTCTGCATGAACACTGATTTGAGGTAGCAAGGCTTTGATCAGCTCTCCTCTCATTTGTAAGTTAAGCCTCTGATGCTCAGTGAAGGCATCCAAACGGACCTCAGGGGATTCTGTTGCTCAGATTGTAGCATACTACCAGAAGGTGGCTTTTCTGCAGGGGTCATCCAGAATAAATTTCACATTTTAAGAAAACTATAATAACACTATTCATAAGCCATAGAAACAGTAATTGCAACTATCTTTACCGGTCGAATCAATGCAAATGTCAATTGTATGGTGTAGAGAACTAAAAATATTAAGTAAATATATTGGATCAAGTCTATTGATTATTTGGCTTGACTTATTGGGTTAAATAATAGGGCCTAATGAATTCAGTCTAATTATTGGGATAATTTAGGGAGAATTGACTTGGTGGGCTTAGAACAGGTATCGCGGTCCATTCGTATCCAACTTTTCTTAAGCAGGCTTATGTATTTATAAGGAAAGTTACTGGTCTTAGGCCTATAGCAAGCTTCTTAGTATAATCTTAAAATAAGCAGACTTTATCTCATCTATTGATTGCTAAATTGATATGATGGATATCATTAGATCCAAGAATCTATAAATATTCAGCCATTTCTCCTCATTAAATGGCCTTTTCCCCCTAGATTCTAGAGTTCAGAGAAACGGTATTCCACAAAGAGTTCTCTACTATCAAAGATCAAATAAAAGATCAAGTGAAGAACAATCTTTATTACTTAAGAATTGTAAGGTTGACGTTTGAGGTCCCTTTAACCTTTTTGTCTGTCACTTGTGCATTTGAGATATTTAAGATTACATATTCTTCCTCCTTACCACTCTTTCACTAGTCATCTTATAACGTGTTATTTTTGAATTGCTTTTTTTTTTAAATTCATGTGCAGTGCGGTACCCTGCGTGATATATACGTGATTAGTCCTACCGGGACTTCCCATCTACATATGGCACAATTTTTTTTTTTTTTTTTACAAGTAAAGCAACTTCATTCCTTAGTTTACAAAAACTTGTACTTTTGCCTTTATCCCGTTCAAGCCAGGAATCAAGAACTCAAGGCGAAATTGTCCTATTAATGCGCTTGCGCGTGCGTGAGAGAGAGAGAGAGAGAGAGAGTATTCGGCAATGTTTCACTGAAGTTACCTAACCTCGTAAACGCTGGAAGCCATTCTCTAGTTTTGTCAACCGGAGCAAGTGATTGCATAAGGTTAGATTGTAACTTTTGAAGTAGTTAGCGATAATAATGATTATTATTTTGTTGATGAATCCGTTAAGATTTGTGATGTAATCTAATTCACGAATAAACTTTACTGTCATCTTTTTGCCTCTATTCCATTATTAAGTTTTGATTAGGCTCTTGTTATCCACTACTTCAGTAGTGGGCTTGCAATAATAGCCTACTTCTCTTGCAAAGGCAAAATAAACAAAGGATTTTTTTAATTTTTTTTTTATTTTTAATGTGTTTAATAGATAAAAACGGATATTTTTAGAGTTATATTATTTATGTGAATAGATAAAATTAAAGGATGTAAGCATTAAATATTATTCACCAATTATGAATTGAATTGGAGTTAATTAATTGATACAAGTTTATAGAATTACTTATATGATGCACAATAATTTTAGAAAACCAAGGACTCACCATAATCAATGATATTAATTTATAAGAACACAAACAAGCAATATGATTCATAGTCAATTAGGGTTTATTTTGATTATGGTGTACAATTTCCTAGACATCCTTTCTGAAAGAGTAGGTGATGTGGAAACCATCATAGTTGGCCCTCCTATCTAACTACTAAGTCCTATTCAACACCATATGAGCGATCACCATGAGAGCTGCACCCAAGTGCCCATGTTAGTGTAAGTACCAATGGAAATAGGAATTTGTACCAGCTTTATGACACCAATAGGTCTTTTGTCATTGAACCAATGTAGATCATAAGGAGGTGAATGTGAGGAGGCTTATAAACCCATTCTCTCTTACCATGTAATATAGACTAAATTAGTGCAACTTTCTCCATTAATAATAATAGAAAATACCTTATCTTGAAGTAGGCATCTCGTGTAGATAGGTTCTCCCACTAATTAATAGCTAACTTAAGCCATATATGCAAGTTTCTTTTAGGAGCAAGGCACATCATAAAACCTTCTACTCCCTAAATATCATTTTCCTTCACATTAAAAGTCACCATCCTCCTCTCAATGGAAGCAAATTTCTCCTTAATCTCCTCCTCAATATTCACCTTAAACTTTGGAACTTCACCTCTCGTAATTGTTACCTAAAGATTAGGGTATTGTGATGCCTTGTTCTCTCATTAGCTTTCTTTCTAGCTTGTCTCTTGTTAGTCTCTTGCATATTAGGTGTGTTGTAGAGCTTTTTAAGTATGAATCCCAAGGCCCACTTCAACTTACTTAAACCTTTGTCTAGGCTCTACTTGTTTAAGTCGACTTGTTGTAGATTGCTCCAATATAGAATTACCTAGGTTCGATCTACACTTTCTGACCTCCAATTCAGATCATTTGTATTTGTTTTTATAATGAATAAGTACGAAAGCATGCTATAAATAAGAAAAGAGGAGCTGGTTAAAGATGTACCCTCCAGAGTATCTAGAGAGACCTAGGGAGTTAGTACACTTTTTATATGAAAATCACCTACAATCCTTATAAATAGAGATTGAAGACTACCAAGCAAAAGACTTTTTGTTTTTATACTCTTTACTCTCTTAGACACTTAATATCATTCACTTATATTAATTTAGACATCGGAGTAGCCTTCAACACTCCTATAGCCTAATCTCTTTCTCTTTTACAAATGATCCAACTATCTTTAAAAACACAGCACAACAAGGTATAAGGGGGATTTCTATTTGCTATGATCACCCTACTTTTAGACCTTATGGTCTCGTGTGTCATGGTCACCCTTATGCACATCCCTGTCTTTAGGTGAAACCACTAGTGATCTCACTTGAACCCTTTATCACTCTCTCTCAACATTAAGGATAAGCTTAATCACATTGTTTAAGGTCTCATAGGGTTGCAATTCAACTACACTAGAAATTTTATATGTTATTATAGTAATGAATCTAGTGATCATCTACTCTATTGAGCTTGACAGTTTTCATATTTCCTTAATGAGATTTATATTAAGCCCAATCCACTTAATATAAAATTACTCAACATCAATTAAGGAAGAATTATAATTTTTTAAAAATAGGAGTTGTCACTAACTAAAGTTAGAAAAATGGAAATTAAGGTTAATTAGGTGGATTACTCATGATTTCAGCTACTAGTTTATGAATATCTAAAAAAAAAAAAGATTTTTAGAAAAAAATTTAATTGGAGAATTAGATTTGGGGGCTAACTATTTAAACCATAATGGTTATCACTTGTTATTTTATAAAATTAATAATTAAAATTCTTTTTAAAAGTTTCCTCCTTTTTTTTAATAGTGTTTGCAACCAAAAATAAATAACAAGAAATAAACTAAAAAGGATTTTTTTAAATTTTTAATCTTTTAGTTATTTTAGGAAATTAATTTTTTATTTTTTATCGATTGCCTTGTAGGTGCTTACATATTTGCTAATTAGAACCAGACCAACGTAGTTTTTTTTTTTTTAATAAAAATTTAGTATATTGATTTATTTTTATTTATGAAAATAATTTAGGTTTACATTTATTAGCATTTTTTTTATTAAGGAAAACCCTTAAAAAAAAGACTTCATATTTATTTTCCAAAATTAAGAAAAACCTAATACTCCTAATTTTGAAAACACCAATTAAACAAGAAAATTTTATTTAAAAAGCCCTAAATAGTAACTTCCTTAACAAAATAATTCTTTTCTTTTTAAATAAAAATAAAAATATATATTTTTAAAAGAACTAAGTGTGTAACCTAATCGGTCCTAAGAGGTGGCTATACCATAACACATAAAATTTGCATAATGGTTCTCGACTCATAAAAATAATATAATTATGTTAAGACCTACAATTGCAATTTGTTAGCGATGACAATAAATATGACATGATCATAAAAATAAGCATGAGAATATACTAACTAGAATAAAAATGTCACCTATTGGAAAATAAAACACAAGTTAGTTATAATGAAATAGTATTTTTCTTTTTTTTTTTCTTTTCTTTCTTTCTTTCTTTCTTTCTTCTTTTAATTTAATTTAATTTTTTTTTAAAGAAATGCAACTTTTATCAAAAGTATGACTCCTATAAAAACATGATGCAAATTTTGTAAAATATGGTCTTTAAGGAGAAACACAATGCGGCTATGTTTTTTTATGAAGTCTTACTCACTAAAATATACAGATTATGTTGATACATTAATTGATCATATAAAACCCGCAAATGTAAATTAAAGGTAAGCAGGTATAGGATGGGTAAGATATTGGGCCTTATTTGTACTCTATCTCATAAGGTATAGGTTCCAAAATTTTAGAAATGGAACCTACTTCGTAGCACTCTAGAACTATCTTATACTTTGTATACTATAAAACTTATAGGGTATAAGATATCTTGTGGAGTCTATAAATTTTAAATTTCTTTTTATAAATTTCAAATTTATGTAATATTAAAAAAGTAATTTATATGTGAAATTATAAATTCTTTATATGCAATTTATGGAATGTGCAACAAAATATATGCAATTAAAAAAAGTATTTTTTACTTTAATTATTTCAAGTTTTGTAATCTTACTAATACATAAGAAAGAACAAGACAAAAGAATAGAAAAGCTAAAGTTAGAAGAAAATGGGGGAAAAATAAGGAAATGAAAGAGAGGCGGCATTAAATTTAAACACTTAAGTTTATTAATTTATGAACTTAGGCTCTTTTTCTTTTTCTTTTTACTATAACATTTATTGCAAAAACTATAATATGGTTATCTGCTATTTATTTATTGATATTATTTAGGGAAAATTACAAATACATAATCTATGTTTTAGTACTTTTACAAACGAGTGATCTGTGTTTTAATTTTTAACAAATACATAACCCGTGTTTCTTTATTTTGTGTTAATGATAGATAGGGGACACATAACAATTTTTTATTTGTTCATAATTTTATTAAATAGATCTAATTAAACAATATAAATAAATAAATTACAAAAAATCTAAAAATCGAAAGATAAAAGAAGAAAAAAAACCACCCATCATTGTCATTACATAAACCTTTACTTATGCACATCCTTAACCAATTCTCGCTCGTTGAGTATCAAATTGTATCCCTCCTTATTATATGATTAACTCTTCCTTCACAAAATATTTATGCCATGATCCAATTAATGAAGTGTTTAATGTACTAATCTCAACTTTTGGACTATGCCTATATCCTACTATATCACTCATATAAAATGAAAATATGAAAAAGCAAGTAAGAAAATGCCAAATACACTTAAGTTACTACCATGAGTAGGGATGCAACTGGGGAGGGTCGTAATAGGGTACTCGCCTCAACTGAGCCGATAAAAACTTTATAGGATTTGACCCTATAGGGTTTAGGGTTGGGTTTGGGGCATGAAATAAAACCTAATAGGGTTTAGGGTCGGGTTATGGGATTTAGAAAAAAACTTGATAGGAAAACTCGACCCGATATTTTTTTTAAAATAATAAATTAATATTATAATTTATAATCAGTATATTTTATTTTATTATTATTATATTTTTAATCAATATAATTATATATTTTATTTTATTTTTATATTTTTAGTTTTTATATTTAATTTCTCTATGCTTTTTATCACAAGTAGATTAATAATAAATTAAATAAATGACATGTGAAAATAAGTTGAAGTATGAAAAAAAAAAAGATTTAATCGCTATTCGGGTTGAGTCTGGTCGGGTTTGAGTTGCTTTATTTGTTAATTGGGTTGGGTAAAAAAAAAAAAACCTTATCGAGTCGGGGTGGGTTTTGGGTATATAATTTTTTGCCAGGTCGGGTTTAGGTTTCAATGAACCCACCCCAAACTCAACCCGTTTACATCCCTAACCATGAGGATCAACAACATCAATTAATGTTCCTTTTTCGATATCTCCTTCTATTACAATTTAGTTGCCATTTAGTAATTCCTTAGTTGTCGTAGAACTCTCATGCCTTTTTTATGGTTAGCTAATAACCTTGAGTCATGGAAATGACACCATTATGAAATCAATGGATTGGAACCATCTATTAGAAATGTAGGAATTTGGTATGGAAGAATTTTTTTTTACAACCAACATCTTGATGAAAAGATTTTTGTTCATTAAAGAAAAAGCTGATGATGATTTAGGTATGAATGGATTCAGACCATTTTTTTTAACAAATCATGTTGAAAGAAGAGCTATATGAGTATATTTTGGTATATAGTGAGAGAGAATTGGTTAAGGACGTGGATAAGTTAGGGGTTTTGTGGCGATGATGATAGTGGTTTTTTTTTTTCCTTATCTTTTAGTAATTTTTATTTATATTATTTAATTAATTTTTTTAATATTATTATGATCCAATAAAAAAATTGCCACGTATCCTCTATCTACCATTAACACAAAATAAATAAACATAGGTTATGTATTTAACAAAAATTAAAATAAGGGTCACTTGTTTGCAAAGGTACTACAACACAGGTTGTGTATTTGTAATTTTTTCTATTATTTAATAGCATTTTATAAAGAAAGTACATGGATCCTGGAACCTATACTTTATATGCCTTGGAATATAGGTTCTAAGATGGGTATAGGGTAGGAAAACCTCATATCCATACCTTACTTTATGGTAGCAAGTTCTGGAAAATCAGTATTCTGAACCTACCCTATAACTTCAAATATTTGCCCAAAACCTACTTAGTTGAGTAGGGTATAGGTGAGTACCCTATTCAATAAGGTTATTTGCTCACTCATGTTGAGTAGATATTAGAAAAAAGAAAATCAAATATACATATCAATCATTATATATTAACGTAAGGCATATTAAGTAACGAAATATGCAAAATTACTACTAATTAACATGTAAACTATGCAAAATATAGGAAAAGATGTGTAGAAGGCTAAATTCAATTCGTGAACTTTTAGCTTAATATTTTAATGAACTTGATTCTTAGGGCCGAGGTAATAAGACCCCAAGAATCAAACCCATGTATATTAGGATGATCGGGAGAGATTTGGCATGGTGGGTTTGGAGTAGAGCTTATTGGATCGGCCTAGTTTGATTCAGCATTTCTCAATGAAGCTTGTGCATGAAAGGTCTTTAATGGGCCTAAGATCATTATAAACCCATATCAAAGTTTATATGTTTTCAATCGTTGATCACCACTATCATCCAACGAACGAGATGCTTGACCAAACTGTATAAATACCTATGCTCTCTTATTTGAAGGGGGATTCTTTTGGGTGACAAAGTGCTATTACTCTGCTAAATTTATTTCTCAGAGATTAAAATCATAATATATCAAATAATACTCACCTATCATCAAAGCGCTTAAGTTTTATTCGAGATTGTCTATTTATCCTCCCCATTCTATTCAGACTAATCATTTTCACACATGTCACTTCTTTCATTCAGCTACGTGTAACACTTTTTCATGCAGCAAGCATGTGAACCTTGCACTTGGACATATGCCCCCACATTTATTTTGTGACTCCACTGGGGAAGGGAAAGTAGACGCATACCTATAATTATTATCCAAGCTTGTACTCTATGGCCTTTTTTTTTTTTTTCAAGAAACCTATCTTTAAAGCTTTTGGCTTCACCTTCTTCAATAACTACTCGTTTCACCATCTTCATGGGAACAACGTCGTCTTTATAACCACCAGTTCCGCCAATCTGTAGTCTGCGAGTATATGTGTGAAACGCATGAATTTATCACCTTATCTCAATGGACTAACTTAGTAGACTTCCATAAAGGTGCGAATTTTTTGCTAGTGTAACGGATGGGGAAAAGAAACTTCGCTAAATCACACATTATTGAAGTTGCAAAAACAGGATGTTTAGATATACTGTATTAAGAAATAAAGAGGGTAAGATAGCCAATAATATCAGGGGTAAGCAAGAGAGAAGTTGTTTACGAAATTGGCTAGGAAATGCTTGTTATGTGAACGTAAAAATGGAAAATGTAGACACAAGATAATACTGTGCCATGAAGTTGATCTAGCGGTTGTTATGAAACGAGGCTTTAGATGTCAGTGCCTTCCTAGTCATGAAGTTTAAGACAAGAGTATCTATGTGATTAAAATGAAGAACAACAAATTAGATATTTGACAACGATTGAAATGAGGGAATAAAATTATGCATATATATACACATGTATCTACCTCAAGGCTCCAAATCTTATGAAGAGAATAAGTGATATATTTTATTCCTACTCAAAAGGTATTTAGTGTTTACATTCTTTGGCCTCAATTACAAAGCTTTCAAGTTGCCTAATGTTATATTATATGGAATATGAAAATGAAGTGGGCAAAAAAGCGCCTTATTTTCTATGGCAATATCCCATCAAAGTAGAAATTTTTGAAACACGGAGTAAATACACAATTGTCAACCTAGGAAGCAAAGAAATTCATATGAAGCAGAGGAAATGTTTCTTCTAATATATTCATGAATATTACTTTAGGGACAACACGACCCTAGTAAGCTATAGCAACGTGCACGATTGAATAGTGTTGCATATTTGCTCACTAAGAAAAGCTCAAATTACTTTGCAAGCGCTGGCGCTAGGCTTTTATACTATGTAAGTGTAGTTGAGAGCAGTGTAACTACTACATAAGCATGCATGCGCTAGGCAATACTTTAAGTCATATATGAGGTTTACTCGATACCCAAACCCCTTTGAAACTATTCAAAGGACTTTGGTCAGGGAGCAAAATATAGAGGGCTGAATTCAATTCATAGGCTTTTAGCCGAATATTTTAATGGACTTAATTTTTTAGGCTAAGGTAACGGGACCCAGAGAATCAAACCCATGTATATTGGGATGATTAGGGGAGAATTGGCATGGTAGGTTTAGAGTATGGTCCGTTGGATCGGCTTAGTCTAATTCAATATTTCTTAATAAGACTCACACATGAAAGGCTTTTAAAAGGCCTAGGTACATTAGAAACCCATATCAAGGTCCATATTTTTTCAATCGTTAATTGCTACTATCATCTAACAGATGAGATGCATGACCAAAATCTTATAAATACCTATACTCTCTCATTTGAAGGGGAATTCTTTAGGAAGAGAAAGTGTCGTTAGTTTACCTAATTTTTCTCTTAGAAGATAAAAATCATAATATACCAAAGAATACTTACCTGTCACTAGAGTGCTTGAGTCTTATTCGAGATTGTCTACTCCTTCTCCCCATTCCATTCACACCTAGTCATCTTCACGCGTGTCACTTCTCTCATTCAGCTACGTGTAGCGTGTTCTCACACAGCAAGCATATGACCCTCGTACCCAAACATACACCCTCACTATATGAAATTAAACTAATTGATGATGCAAGGTGATAACTATGACAACACTAGGCTAATGTGATTAGTTTGTTCCTAGGTATTTCTCTCTTCTCTACTTGGCATTTTAGACAAAAGGATAAAGAGAATTTGGCCTTGTGATCTCTAAGACAACCCCTAAGCATGATTGGACCCCTATCCACTAAATGATGAATTTTTCTCATTTTACATTGCAATTCAAATAAATTTAATAATTGAATAATTTTGGGTTGACTCTAACCTCGTGATCTGTTTTAGGCAAAAATTGAGCACAAATTGACCAGTTTGAATTGCAATATTCTTAATGAGCTAAATGAAGTCAATTTTGACAAAATTTCAAGCTCAAAGTCTCTAGTTTAGTTTGTGTTAAATTTGATTTCTTTATAAGATGAAAAATTTAAGTCTAGATGAGGTATCATTTGAAGTCATGTTTCACTTAAATCAACTTTACTTCACAACTTTACAATGATTAAGCTAGAATAGACTAAAAAATCGTTGAGTTGCATATGTGAACTTTGACTCGAAAATTGACCCTGTGACCCAAAAAATTATTTATTTGACTCATTTTTTTTAATCATCTCCATTTCTTATTCTTCTTCTTTTTTTTTCCCATTTTCTAATTTTTTGTATTTTCCTTATTTTCTTTTTCTTCATAACCTAGTAGAAATTAAAATAAAAAGGGAATAAAAATAAGATGTTTATAGCTAACCATCTTTGTAATGAAGAAGTTTGGGCAAAACTTTACTATATAGACAAAATGGACATTGTTTTTGACTTTAGGAAATTTTCACAAATAGTTACTAGCTTATAAGGATAGATTTCTAGAGGAATGGTCTTACTAAACGATAGGGCCAAAATTTCAACATGCATTGTCTTATAAGGAAAAATTCAAAATTTAAATCATCATCTTAAGATAGATAGATTCCTTAATTCAAGAAATTGTATTGAAAGGATAGCTTTGCTAGTTTTGAAGGGCAAACAATTGAATTTCAAGTTTTCTATATACAAGTCATTATCTTAAAAAGGATAGGTTTGCTAGTCCTAGGGGGTAAACCCCCAAATTCCAAGTTTTTTTTTTAAAATTTTTTTATTTCCAAAGTCACTATCTTCAAGGGATAGTTTTTCCAAATAGAGGTTACTATCTTAAAAGGATAGTTCTAGTCCCAAGTTACGATCTCAAAGGATAGATATTTTAACCTTAGATCTTCAAATCAAAATCATTGTCTTAAAAGAGATAGATTCTTAAAACCAAGCCAAAATTTCAAATCCAAGTTACTATCTTAAAAGGGATAGGTTTTCTAAAATCAAGTTACTGTCCTAAAAGGGCTAGATTTTTAAAACTAGGTAACTAATCATGAGAATCAATGGTTATGATTTTTGGCAATTTAGACTTTTGAAAAGTGCTAAGACTCTCTTTAGCTCAAATTTAACTAAGATAACCAATGGTCTTAGATCCTAGGTGCTAAAGTAAGTGATAGGCATATAAGTTTAGATCGGTACAATTGATGGACTTGACATCCTAGGTGCAAGGGCATTGATGAGCTTGAACTTAATTTTAGCTAAGACAATTGACAGCCTTAGATTCATAGGCGCTAAGACAATTGACAAGCTTAGACGTTTAGATCAAGAAAACTAGTAGACCCATCAATCTAGGTGTTAGGGAACTAATGGGCCTAAACTTAATTTTAGCTAAAAAAGTTGACAGTTTTAAATTCTTAGGCATTAAGACAACAAACGGGCTTAGACCATTAGCTTAAGACAAATAATGAGCTTGGCATCCTAGGTATTAAGGCTTTAATGGGTGTAGACTTAATTCAATCTATGGTTCAATTCTTTTTCTTTAGAATCTTTTTCTTTCCGAAAGTCTTTTTGAAAACTTTGTAAGCCAAAACTTTTTTTTCCTAAAACATTGTCAACAAGTTGAAAAATCTCTGTTGGCTTCAAACATTAGCAACAACCTTGCCCCATTACTTAGTAATCATTTACTCCAATCTATGATCATTTAAAAGCATGTTTCTAAACTTAAATCACGATTTTTGGAACGAATTGACTCCTTAAATTGCTTGATATCCTCTTAAGGAATTAGGAGCACTTGTTGCATTTCTAAACTAGAGAGCACTCAATTGTTCACAAGACTTTAAATATTCTTGCATGGAGAATAATGATGGTAATAAAAAAAAAAAAATCTAAACCTGACTTTGGAAATCCATGAAGGAAGTTAGATTCGAATGGAGCTAGTTGAAGTTTTGATTCAAGGGAAGCAAGCCAACAAAAGTCAAGAATTGAACTCATATAGTGTTCAACACACAAGTAAAGGTTCTAGGGATCTTGGCTATAGGAGGAAATCTAATGAAGGTTAAGATTGGAATCATAGAGGAACTTAAGTTAGAAGTATGAGTGGTTTCTCTAGAAAGAAGACTTATGGTGTTAGTTTCGAATGCAAGCTAGTTTTTAGAATGAAGAGAGGTTCTAATCCTAAGGACTGGGTTAGTGCTACTTCTAATAACATGCTAAAGACTTTTTAGAGGAATACTTTTGATAGACGCATCAAAAGAGGTTTGCAAAGGTAAACCTTCTAAGGACATTATTGGCATAGGTAAACCTTATTTGGAATTGAACAATATTTCCAATTTTTTAAATTAGGAAAGAGAATATTACAGAGCTTGTAAAATTAGGATGTAGATATTTAGATAGTTATTTTATTTCCCTTTTGATAGTTATTTTCCTTTCTAGTATTTTCCTTTTTCATAGAAGTTACATTGTTTTAATCTATAGATGCTTATGTGACCTTACACATGAGAAAAGTTGTTGTTACCATTGAATGAATATTGCTTTTGTTACTCGAGTATTTGTGTAGAATATTTTGGTAGTTATTGAAAGTGCGTCCTTATTTATCTTATTAATCAAAATATCCTTCTAATTGTGGTGATCTTCTTTTAATTAATCTAGTTGTGAGTAATATCGACTACTTCAATTAATCCATTTGACTTCCATAAAACTATAGGTTATATCAGTTGTGAAATTTTTAGCCTTAAAAATTTTTGAAGAAAAAGACTCTTAGAAGTTCATTAGGTTCACTTAGTTAGAATCAACAATTAAGCAATCAATTGTCTTAACATTTAAATGATTATGTCTAGGTTTATCTATGCCTTAGCACCTCCAAAGTTTACACTTTATCCACAAATGGCTTGCTCATTAAAGTGCTATCCTATTTCCTTAGATCATATACTCATTAGAGCGCTATCTTACAATCTTTAGATAGCCTACTCATCAGAGTGCCATCCTATTTCCTTAGATTACCTACTCATCATAACACTATCCTCTCCTAATTTCCTAGAAGGGCTTGCTCATTAAAGCACTATCTCATCCCCTCAAATAGCCTACTCATTAGAATGCTATCCTAAAATCCTTAGATGACCTATTTATTAGAGCGATATTGCACAATCCTTGGATGGCATGCTCATCAGAGTGCTATCTTATCCTACTTTCCTTTAATGGCCTGCTCATTAGAGCATTGTCTTGTCACTTTAGATGGCACACTCGTTGGAGTGTTATCTTATCTTCCTTGGATGGCCTACTCATTCAAGTGCTACCTCATCTCTAAATAGCCTACTCATTAGAGTACTATCATATTTTCCTCAAATGGCTTGCTCATTAGAGCACTATCCTATCTTCCTCATATGGCCTGCTGATGAGGATCAGCTAGCATAAAAAAGGAAGGAGCAAAAATCTTATGATCCATTACATGGTATTGGAGGCCCGATGACCTGAATTAGAGCTAAGAGGATGAATGAAGCTCTACAAGGATTATTCATGGACTTAGAAGCTAAGGAATCAAGCTACACTAAAGGAGACACAACACTTGTCAACTTGATTCATGTGACCATGGAGGGAAGTGATGATTTAGAGGCCTTAGAATAAATTCATTTTATTGATCCGAAAAAAGGAGAAACACATTCAATTTTATTATTTGTTATGTTTTGGTTTTATTTGTTTGGTTTGTAATTTATATTATTTAGTTGCCTACTTAGTTACATGAGGATAAGGAAACAAATAGATTAGGTTTTCCATGTTGTTTTATGTACCCTATATAAGCCATATAAGGGGTCGGCCATGAGGACATCTTATTATTGAATTGAGAAAACACAATTTTCGTGAGAGTACGAAAACTCTTTTTTTGTTCTTTTGCAAAAGAACCCTTCCATAGGAATTTTTAACTGAATTGCTTGGAAACCCTTTTGATAACTTAGGTTTCAGTCAACAGGTGTGATTGAGGTTTAGTTACACAATACTTGTTCGAGACGATCCTCCGGGTAATTGAATCAAATAGTGCCATCGGGGTTCTAGGTTTAATATACATAGGATTTCACGCATCATTTGGTATTAGAGCTTCGGCTTCTTGAATCAAGTAAATTCTATCCCTTTTTCTTTATTCATCTGTTGTTATTTTCCATACTTATATCTGGAAATTCGTATAAAAAAAAAAATCTTGTTCGGTCACTAAATCCCTTGGAGACCAATGGCAACTAGGTTTTAGTTAGGCTTTAAACATTCAATTGTTGTTCAATTCATAGTTCATATTGAAAGGCATACGAACAAAAAAAAAAAATAATTCAATTCGGTTCCAAAAGAAAAAATCAAGAATCGAAATTTAAAAAGAAAAAAGAAAAAAGAGAGAAAATCTAGTTTTGGCAAGTGCCAATTCAATTACCAAATTCAATTCCCAATTCTAGCTACAAATTATATCTTATCCTTCCAAATTGTGCATCCAAATTATACTAATATTCTTGATATATATATTCGATGCAAATTGTGTTTCCATTTAATTTGTGTGATAGGGACTTGTTTGATTTGTTCCGAAATTAGTAGTAAGAATTTGTTCATATTTATTAGAATTCACACTTATTCTTCATTGCATCGTGACTTGGAACCACTAGTGCTCATTAGGTGTTAACTTAGTGATTTGCGTTGAGGAGCTCCAATCTGAGTTCCTAGCAAAGGATTATAAAAAGAAGCGAGTTGTGAGGACATATTTTGTGAGTGATATACATTAGTGGAATTGTGAGCATATTATTTGTGAGTAATACACGAGTAGGTGTGAGGAACATATATATATATATATTTTACTTGTGATCTTAGATAACTTTAGAATTATGTTGGGACAGAACACTAATGGAGGAGAGAGTAGAGTGATGTTTGAGGAGTTAATGGGGGAGATGAAAAGAATCTTGATGGGTGAACTTCTGCAGATCCATGAAAGATTGGATAGGATGGAAAGGAGTAGGGAATCGCTTAGTAGTACCACTGTCAAGCGAGGAGTAGGTAGAACGAATAGGGGAGGAGTTAGGATAGAAGAAGGTGAGGAGTCTAATTTTGGAGATTATCAACACGTCAGGGACAGAGGAAGTACCTAGAGGCATGATAGTAATATGGGAAGTATTAAGTTGAAAATCCCAACATTTCAAGGAACGAATGATTCGGAGTTGTATTTAGAGTGGGAGGGGAAGATGGATCATGTGTTTGAATGCCATAACTACACTGAGGAGAAAAAGATAAAACTAGTCGTAGTAAAGTTTTTAGATTATGCCAGTGTATGGTGGGATTAGCTAGTGCATAATAGGCGTAGGTATGGAGAGAGACCTATTAGCACTTGGGATGAGATGAAGACTATTATGTAGAAACGGTTCATTCCTAGTCACTACCACAAGGACTTAGGAAAGTCCAAGGATTAACATAAGGAACCAAAAGTGTAGAAGATTATTACAAGGAGTTGGATATAGCCTTGATTAGGGCTAGAGTTGAGGAGGATGATGAGGCCACTATGGCTAGATTCATCAATGGGTTGAATAGGGGAATAGCTGTTGTAGTGGATCTACACCATTATTTGGATATGGAAGAACTGCTGCATAGAGCAATTAAAGTAAAGTAGCAATTAAAATATAGGAGTGAACATAGGACTGGTTTGACTTTCAAATCTCCATGGAAGTCTAATTGGAAGAGGAAGTCCACAAATTCAAAGCTTAAGGAGGACGTGAAGGCTAAGAATCCACTTGTTGCACCTAAGGGAAAAACTGACACTACACCCCCTTCTAGGAATAGAGATATTAAGTGTTTTAGGTGTCAAAGGTTTAGGCACATTGCATCCTAATATCCAAATCAGAGAGCCATGATTATTTGTGATAATGGGGATGTAGAGAGTGTGAGCTTTGAGGAGGAGGAGGAGTCACCATTGCAGGGGTATGAGGATGTTGACTTGGAGGGACCCGTAAGTGGCGAGTTGTATGTCACGAGGAGAGTACTTAGTGTATAACCCTAGGAGGATGGTGAGGAGATCCAACGTGAACATATTTTTCATACACGGTGTCATGTATAGGGTAGAGTTTGTAGCTTGATAATCGATAGTGGAAGCTGCACTAATGTTGCTAGCACCTTGCAGTAGAAAAGATGTAGTTGAAAGCTGTGAAACATCCGATGCCATATTGATTACAGTGGTTGAATGAATGTCGGGAGGTTAAAGTGACTAAGCAGGTTCTTATAGCCTTTTTCATAGGAAACTACAATGATGAGGTTATGTGTGACGTGATACCTATGTAGGTTAGCTACATATTGTTAGGGTGACCTTGGCAATTTGACAGGAAGATTACATATGACAGGAACAAGAATCACTATTCCTTTATATTAAACAAAAGGAAAGTGGTTCTCACACCATAGAAACCATGGGAAGCTAATGAGGATCAGATGCGGATGGCAAAAGAATTCAGAGAGAAACACGAGAGTGTGTGAGAGAAGGTTGAAAAAGAAGAAGAAGAGTGAGAAACAAACACTGGTGAGTTATGAGGGAAGAGAGTTTGAAACATTGAGAGGAGAAAATTGTAAGAAAAAGTGAGTGTAAGAGTGTAATGTTGGCAAGGAAACAACTACTTGTACTTATGTACAAGGATGTTTATTTTACTTATACTGACACTAACCTTTTGTTACCTTGCATGGTGTTTTCTTATGGCTTTGTTATAGGTACAGATGGGATAGCCGTGGATGCGAAGAAATTGGAGGTGATCTGGAAGTGGCCAAAGGGACATGTCGGGACTGTATCTCATATAAGAGAAGGGATTTAGGTGCATTTAAGGAATGAACGTTTTGTTGAACAACGGAAATCCAAGTTGCATCCAAGGGGTGATGGACCTTTCCAAGTGGTAGAGCACATAAATGACAATGCTTACAAGATAGACCTGCCAAGCCACTATGGTAATGTAAGTGCCACCTTTAACGTTTTTGATCTTACTCCTTATGATGCAAGTGATTCGAGGACGAATCTTTTCGAGGAAGGAGGGAATGATGAGGATCAGCTAGCATAAAAAAGGAAGGAGCCAAAATCCCATGATCCATTACATGGTATTGGAGGCCTAATGACTTGAGCTAGAGCTAAGAGGATAAACAAAGCTCTATAAGAATTAGTCACAGACTTACAAGCTAAGGAATCAAGTTACATTAAAGGAGATACAACACTTGCAACTTGATTCACGTGACCATGGAGGGAAGTGATGATTTAGAGGCCTTAAAATAAATTCATTTTATTGATCCAAAAAAAGGAGAAACACATTCGGTTTTATTATTTGTTATGTTTTGGTTTTATTTGTTTGGTTTGTAATTTATATTATTTAGTTGCCTACTCGTTTACATGAGGATAAGGAAACAAGTAGATTAGGTTTTCCATATTTTTTTATGTACCTTATAGAAGCCGTATAAGGGGTTGGCTATGAGGACATCTTATTATTGAATTGAGAAAACACAATTTTCGTGAGAGTATGAAAACCCTTTTTTTGTTCTTTTGCAAAAGAACTCTTCCATAGGAATTCTTAATCGAATTGCTTGGAAACCCTTTTAATAACTTAGGTTTCTGTTAACAGGTGTGATTGGGGTCTAGTTATGCAATACTTGTTCGAGACGATCTTCGGGGTAATTGAATCAAATAGCGTCGTTGGGGTTCTAGGTTTAATATACCTAGGGTTTCATGCATCACCTGCTCATTAGAGAACTATCCTATCTTCAAATAACATACTCATTAAAGTGCTATCTTACAATCCTTGGATGTCTTGCTCATCAAAGCACTATCTCATTTACTTGGATAGCCTACTCATTTGAGTACTATCATGTCCCCTTAGAGGGTTTGCTCCTTAGAATGCTATCCTATCTCCTTAGATAGCCTGTCTCTTTAGATGGCTTGCTCATTATAGAACTAGCCTATCTTCTTAAGATATCCTATCTCTTTAGATGTATTGCTCCTTAAAATGCTACTCCATCTCCTTAAGATATCTTATCTCCTTAGATGACATGCTCAATAGAGAACTATCTTATCTCCTTAGTATATCTTGTTTTCTTAAATGACTTGCTCAATAGATGGTAATTCCTTTTTATAGAAATCATTAAATCTCTTGCTCATTAGGGTGTTATCCTTCCTTTGTAGATAGTTTTCTCATTAGAGCGCTATCTAATCCATTATAACTATTATTTATGTGAATCACAAAGTTTTGATGGTAACAAAGCATATATAGATGTTTATATGGTGATCTTTTAGATTAATATTTTATTAAGATGTGTTGTATAGGAAGATATGTTTAAATGTTTGATGCAAGATATAATTCTTTATGACAGCCTAAATATATATTATTCTTGAAAGGTTTGGAACACAAATTATATGTTATTAGAATCTAAATTAGGTTTCGGAAGGAATCAATACATAAAGGTTAATAGAAGAAGAAAATATAATTGTCTTATAAAGAGAACCGTATTAGATGAAGTTACTCTGAAGTAAGAATATGAAGACTTTGAAATAAAAAAGATTGGAATTTACATGATAGGTCAAGATCTACCTCTATTGATTGAATACATTTGGAAAATATATTTTACTCGTTCTGCTAAAAGATGGATTATTGTATCTTTGGGATTTGTAAAAATGTAAGGTAAGTTATTTATACGTTGAATACACAAATGGAAAGGCAATAAGATTTTATTTAAACAAAAATGATCATTACGGATAAAGAATATCATATTAAGCAACTGGAGTAATAACTCATACAATTTGACCATTGGACATTGTTGATTGTGGATTTCAAAAAGGTACTACGACCTACAATGCATAAGAAACTGTAGAGCTAAAGGTTGTCAGAGCTGTCTAGTGTAGCTACTTTGATGCTTAAGTTAGAGTTTGAAGATGTGTGGGGAAAGAGAGCATAAAAGAGAGTGAAAGAGATTAAGGCTTTTTATCCCTTTACCCATTGAGGGTCTTTAGTATGCATAGAAGGTGCTATTGGACGATTAGGAGTGGGGAATGTAGGGCATGTCTCTTGAAGCACATTTGAAGTATTTGGGTAATGGAGGAGTGGGAAGTTGTGATTGTTGACAGTCTTCCATGAGCCTTATCTAGAGATGATTTAGTCAAAAGGCTAGATAGAAGAGAGGCTAGACTACCATCTAGGCTCATGGTTGTGCCTAAAGTATCAAACTAGGCTTGGGCTTAAATAGGGCTTGGGCCCAATTCTAAATGACCTATCAACATTTACCTCGTACTCTCTTTAGTGATCAGTTAGCAAAGAGAGTATAGTCATAATGAGTCACCAAGATATGCATCGGAGTACACACAGGATGACTTGTGAAGCTTCATTCAATGACTTGAGCAACATGTTAAAGTAGACAAGGGAGTCTAAGCCATTCTCCCATGCCTTTGATGATTTCAATTCATGAAGGTTGCTAACACAACCAAATCATAGTGGGAGTTGTTGCACCTCAAGGAGGATTAAGGAGGTATAACCTCTTTGACAGGAGTTGTTGCCACCTGAATTGGGCTAATGGGATGTGAAATTTTTGGTATAAGCTATTGCCCTTTGAGCTAGGCTGAGGGGATATGACTTCTTTAGCATAGACGAACTATTGATGGGGCCCTTTAAGTGGATGAAAAATGGCTTCTCGAGGAAGTTTTAATTTGATTTGTCTACACATGTGTAAATTTGAGTGCATTAAATGTAGTTGGACGAGTGTCGCTTATTGACCATATTACTTTTGATATGATGGTTATGTACGAACTCATTAGAAGCATCTATTCCGATGTTGTGACACATGTTAAGATTTGATCACTTAGTGTCGCTTCAATTCTTACTTATCTTGATATCCATGCTTGTCTACAAATATGTAGGGTGGAGAAAGAGAAATACCTTTACACTCTCGATGAAAATTTCCTTTGTATTCTCTTGTAACTTCTCTTAAAGCTTTATCCTCTCATTCTCTTCTATTTCTAGATTCTATTTTTTCATTAATGGTATGTTAGAGATCGCTTTAAGCTCCTCTTACAGTACCATTATGTGACATTTTCCAATTACCACCGACTCAACCCATGCCAACTTGTTATAAACTCCTTTCTGATTTGAGTAGCCTTTGAGATTCTATGCATAGACCATTGGATAAGGTCGACCCTTGAGATTTTTCAATATTTCTACACTATTAAGAGAAAAGAGTCAACGATAGGTTAGTATTACTTGACATGCTAGCCTAAGCAAAAATTATTTGAAGAGCTTGCCCTATCCATTTATGGGTGGAAAGATAAGTACATGAAGGTTAGGTTAGACGATGTACTAGATTTTTGTGTAGGCTGGTTCAAGCTGATCAAAACCAAACCAATACAACTACTCGATAATGATAAGTAGGCTGCAAACTTTCTTTTGAGGCAATTGGGTAACTCAAGGGATTTTTTTAATGCAAAACTCATTATAGACATGCGGTTCAGAATTGGAGCCATTCCTAAAGAGAAGGGAGAAAATCTACCTTTAGGGGAAGAAGAAGCAAAAGAATAAGAAGAGAACAAGGAAGAAACAACTAAAGGTATTACCTATTCCTTAATTGTCGTGCTAAAATGGACTAGCCTAGAGGGGACTACGAGTTAGTTCCTTTTAGGGGAGGGAGGCTATCATGCCTTAGACACTGGGACATCATAGCCTGCTACGTGTTACTACTATATAGTAACATGCTAAGGCTCTAATCCTCCATACTACATTAGACTTATTAATCTTTACTTTACATTAACATCATTACAACTTCAGCAATAGAGCTGAATGACTTTTAGGTGAGTCATTCCAATCGTCGTTAATTAAAACAATACAATAAATCCCAAATTAAACTCAAGGTAAATGTCTATCCTCATATAATAATTGACATAATTAGGAATCTAATAACTATCTCCATATTCTCGATACAAAACTTGAAGCTTTATTAAACGTTCTTCATTAATTTCCTATCATTCTTCATCAACATAATAATAATGTTCTCTCTTATATTCATCCACATAATGTCCCAATAAATTCCCATTCTTATCATAGTCGATGTATTCATCATTCTTGCATACAACTAAAAAATAAAAAGGGATGAGCCTAAGCCCAGTACATGAGTACCACATAGATATGTGCGTGCCACATAGCTAACAATATCAACATGCATAAATGCAACAATTATAAATATTAAGTCATCAAATTATTTATCTTCAATTAATCAACATACCAAATAGGGGTACTCATGACCTTAGTTCACATATAGTGTTTATATGTATATAACCCTTAATAGGAACTACCACTATGGGCCCTATCTGATAGGAATAAAAATCCGACAAGACCTATCATTAGGGCAAGAACTAAAGGAATTCAAATCTTGGCGTTGAGGGCCCATTTTGAGCAGATCGACCCCGGAATTATTTATATATTAATTTCTTTCTATTATTCTTGTATTGTGTTTTCCAATAGGCACACTTATCATATTTTATGGGGCAATGGACAAACTCCCTCAGACTCAGCTTGTGGGTTATCCATGGACCGACCTGAACCTGCGATGAGTTGGGCCGATGGATCCTATAGAAGACCAGCATCTTGAAGACCATTTCTTTTATATATTTCTTCTTTTATGAACTATTTTGGTTGTATTTTGGTTTTGAGACACTTTTATTTCCTTGTAATTTTTATTTAGGGTTAACCACCTTAAAAGTGGCAAACTTGTAATTTTGAGCACTTTTTAACCCTAGGAGTAGCAGGTATAAATACTTGCTTAAGAGAGAGTTTGAGGCTTAATTTTGCAGAACAAACACTTCTTTTCACGTGAGAATTAGGGTTCCTAATTGTCATCTAAACTCTTATCAATTTCAATCCCAAGAGTTGAAATTGTGGCGAGTGCAACATCTTGAAATTGTGAGTTATATCAATTTCATTTTGTTGTGATTTCTTTTCTTCTCTAGTGTGTCATATCTAGGGTTGAATTGAGATAGTTCTTGGTCAGAATTACTTCTTATTTTTGAGGAATTCTTGAGTTTATTTGAAGTACTTAGCAATTGGATTCGGATCATCATTGAAGAATCCACTTGAAAACGTGTTCTTCTCTATTGGAAAAGAATTCTTATAATTGAGGTTTTCTTTTGAATTTGTGGATTATCTGCGTGGATTATATGAGATTAGAGTGTTGTTAGAAGATATTATCATTGTGGTATTACAATTATATCTTTGAACATTTGGATTTCATCATATCTTCATTAGGGTTCACGTGAATTAGCCCTTGTGGATCCGGTTTTCACTTTGACTTGAGATTGTTTTTTCTTAAGTCTTTTGATTGTGCTTCTTAGTGGAATTAGGCACATCATCTTTTTGGTATCAGAGCTCGTGTTGAGAGAAGGGAATTGGTTTCATTTGATTTCGTGGAGTTAATCATCCATTAGGATTGATTTAGTGGAAACCGCAATTGTATTGATTGTTGTGGTTTTGAGCTTGTGAAATTACCTTGTCTTGGAGTTTATTTTGCTGTTTGTTGGAGTTGGATTGGGAAGGTTGTTGCATCATTTTGTGATCACTAATTTACGTGGAATGGTAGAAGTATAAAGTGTTGTTTACTTCAACAATTTTTGGAACTTGCAAAACTTACCAAAATCCTTGTCGTGGCTTGTTGTGGCATGGAGGAGGATGTGTAGTTTCTTGTTTTGATTTCCATTGTGTAATTCTAAATTGGTGGAGTACAATTTGCAGATTGCATTGAATTTTGATTAGTAAGGAATTATTTGAATTCAAACATATGCAATTAAGTTGTGGGAGTTAATGATTGCTATTTGAATTTGAATTCATTGTTTACCAATTGAGGGAGGCTTGCAATAAGTGAAGTTGTTTGAATTTCAAATTGAAAGTTGCTGCCTATTGTGGAATTCGGAATTCATTTGTGGAAAGTCACATATTAGTCCTTTGTTATCATTATTTGCCGTGGAAGTGGAAGTCTACTTGTTATTATTATCCATTTTGTTGTTGCCGTGGAAGTAACTCATCTTCATTGTTGTTGTTACTCGTGTGTTGCAACGTGGTGAATTAGTGTTGAGGTGAAGTGAGTGCACCGTGATTGAGGTGTGTGTGGTGGTGCAAATTTTTGGAGTTTTGTGTAGTGTAAGGTGCTGCACATTAAGACTCATTGTGGGTGTAAAACTTTAGCAAGAAAGGAAAGTTAAGTAGTGAAGTTTGAAATTCAAATATAAGCATTTAAGTGTGAAAGTTATTAAGTATTATTACTTAAACACTTGCTTAGTTGAATTCAATATCTTAACTACTTAGAAGTATTTATTTGTGCTTCACTTATTCTAATATACTTGAAGTGATAAGAAGTATTTGTTGCATTGGTGACTTGTTGCACCGTGGGTGTACAAGTGTGTGTGTTGTTATCCAAACTTGTCATTGTGACGTGGTGAAGTGAAGGGAGTGTGCTACAAATTATTTGAGATTACATTTGTACTTCGAATAAATCGCATCCACAAACATGTTATATGATAGTGTGAATGGGGACATTGGCAATGAGGCCAATAGCCAAGTGGGTGGTAGACCAGGTCGTCGAAATACAAGTGGAAGAACTCTAGATGAGCAACTTCAGGACCTTACCACAATTGTTGCTACATTGGCAACAAGAATTGATAGGATGACATTACCACCACCACCTGTGGTAAACCTTCAGGCACCACCTAGAGTAGAAGGAGATTATCATGCTCTTAGGGAAGATAGAGATGATAAGTTTAGGGTTAATCCATACCCAGATAGGGAATTTAGACCACCTCGAGGACTAGAGTGTGCGAAGCTACAGATGCCTTCATTGGATGGCAAGCGTTCCGCCGATGACTACCTAGACTGGGAAGACCAAGTTGAGGGTCTTTTCAAGTATTATGAGATTGATGAAGACTCCAAGGTACACCTTGCAGCTGTAGAGTTCACAGGGTATGCCGCTTTGTGGTGGAGAAATATGGTGATCAGTAGGCGAATGGATGGAGAGACCGAAATACACACTTGGAGATACATCAAACGAGTTTTGAGGAATAGGTTTATACCGAAACACTATAGGCATGAGTTATTTATGCGTCTCGAGACACTGAGATAGGGGGGTAAAACAGTAGATGACTATGTACAGGAGTTTGAGACACTGGTGATTAGATGCGGATCAGTTGAACCTCCTGAACAAACCCTAGCACGTTTTGTATCTGGGTTGAGGTATGAGATAGCTTGTGTAGTTGAGCTTCAGAGATATAGTACACTTGATGAGGTTATACAGTTAGCCCTGAAAGTAGAAAGATAGAGACAATCCTATTCATTCCAAGATACTAGGAGCAGACTATCAGGGAACCAAACTGTTCAGGGTCAGTTATGTTCTCCTTTAGAGATACTAGTGGTTCACGAGCAGTTGAGTAAACCATTGGAGTATCCTGAGGAACAGAGTCAGATGAGTCTATCATTAGAGGGCCAAAATGTAGAGAGACAGTTGTGTTCACCTTCAGAGGTCTCAGAGGACAATGAGCAGTTGGGCCAATCATTAGAAGACCTTGAAGATCAGCGACATACAGAAGAGTTAGAAAAGGAGGAAACAATATTAGTGAAATGGGTTGAGATTGGGGACACCTCAGTGGATAATGGGTCATTATTTGTGTTGCAGAAGAGATACATCCTGGAAATGGAGGAGAGAAAACAATCACCACCTGTAGTATTTCAGATATTGGGATTCTGCAGAGACACTTCTTCAGATGGATTGCTAGGAGAAAACAAAGTCTCCATTGCATTTGATTTGCTAGATTTGAGGACAAATCTTATTGAGGCCCGAGGAGATGATAGGAATAAAAATCCGACAAGACCTATCATTAGGGCAAGAACTAAAAGAATTCAAATCTTGGCGTTGAGGGCCCATTTTGAGCAGATCGACCCCGGAATTATTTATATATTAACCTCTTTTCTATTAATCTTGTATTGTGTTTTCCAACAGGCACACTTATCATATTGTATAGGGCAATGGACAAACTCCCTCAGACTTAGCTTATGGGTTATCCATGGACCGACTTGAACCGACGATGAGCTGGGCCGATGGATCCTATAGAAGACCGGCATCTTGAAGACCATTTCTTTTATATATTTCTTCTTTTATGAACTATTTTGGTTGTATTTTGGTTTTGAGACACTTTTATTTCCTTGTAATTTTTATTTAGGGTTAACCACCTTAAAAGTGGCAAACTTGTAATTTTGAGCACTTTTTAACCATAGGAGTAGCAAGTATAAATACTTGCTTAAGAGAGGGTTTGAGGCTTAATTTTGCAGAACAAACACTTCTTTTCATGTGAGAATTAGGGTTCCTAATTGTCATCTAAACTCTTATCAATTTCAATCCCAAGAGTTGAAATTGTGGCGAGTGCAACATCTTGAAATTGTGAGTTATATCAATTTCATTTTGTTGTGATTTCTTTTCTTCTCTAGTATGTCATATCTAAGGTTGAATTGAGATAGTTCTTGGTCAGAATTACTTCTTATTGTTGAGGAATTCTTGAGTTTATTTGAAGTACTTAGCAATTGGATTCGGATCATCATTGAAGAATCCACTTGAAAACGTGTTCTTCTCTATTGGAAAAGAATTCTTATAATTGAGGTTTTCTTTTGAATTTGTGGATTATCTGCGTGGATTATATGAGATTAGAGTGTTGTTAGAAGATATTATCATTGTGGTATTACAATTATATCTTTGAACATTTGGATTTCATCATATCTTCATTAGGGTTCACGTGAATTAGCCCTTGTGGATCCGGTTTTCACTTTGACTTGAGATTGTTTTTTCTTAAGTCTTTTGATTGTGCTTCTTAGTGGAATTAGGCACATCACTATCTAATCTTAATTTATCTCAGATCATTTTGATACATGGCTTCACTAAGGATAGCATGGCATACCAATCATCAGGGTGCCTCCTAGGGATTCGCCAGTACAAGTTCCTAAGTTGAGCCAAGCATAAGTAACATGTACATTTTGCTCATATAGTATTTAAATTCATTTAAAAAAATACTTTAACATTCATAAGCAACAGAATAAGGTAAACACGTACTTAGAGAAGTGTTCCTACTATCTTCTCTTACGTCTCTAAAAAAAGGATGTAGACCTGTTTAAGTATAAAGCACTAAACTTAATTCTATTCTACAATTAATCTAGGTTTACTAATTGATAAGGTATATTCTAATTGTATAATTCCCTTCCCTAAGGTCTTATCATACATTTATCTTGGTTTAGAATGATGAAAATACAAATTAGAATTAAAGCATAAGTATTCTAAGACAACATGGTCATGTGAGAGGCTGTGTAGAGGAACTCGGGCTAGAGCACGGTTGTGCTAGTGGTCGTGTATCTTTCCATGTAATTTCATCATTTTAGTATGCCTAAGTACACGGTCGTGTGTCCGACCGTGTACCTTTCTATGTAATATTATCATTTTAGCACACACAGGTATACGGTCGTCTATCTAACCGTGTACCTTTTTGTCGCTTTTGTAATTTTGACACGTTCAAGTACATGGGTGTGTCTTTCTAATTGTTATTCATAGCTGAATCTTAGTTTTAAAAATTTGAAATGCCTATTCTTAATTCTAACTATGAAGCAATAGGCAAGTGTATCTATTGTGGTTATGGGTTGTCTGATAGAGATAATCCAAGTATTAGTATTAACTTCGTTCCTATTATCTATTTGTCAATTAAGAGTGTTATAGATTCTAAACTATTAACTAAGTAATTAATATGATTCTCCTAAAACTAGTAGAGATTACTAGAGTAAATTGCAAGAGTTAATTCAATTATCAAGATAACTTATGTCTTATTCTATTCCTATTTTATCATGTGAATCATTGAATGCAAGGATTATTATTATTAAGTTCTTATGTTGTAGAGTTTTGTAATTCAAGCTAACCACTCTCTTAAGTCAATTAACTTATCTAATCCTAAATGTATCAATTAGGATTTCTCTTTAATCAATAGTAACCTAGGATTGCATGAGAAACATGAACTCTTCGATAATTCAATCATAAAACGAAAGGTTTTTGTTATCTTATCTCTAGAATTGCAATCAAACCTCATCAATTGCATAGATCTAGTCATAAAAGTAATTTCTCAATTGGCTTAGATGATATCAAGCATAAATTCATACTCCAGATATATGAATTTAAGGAAACTATAATAGAACATGCAATTGAATATAAGATCATCAATATAATTGTATTAAGAACAAATCCTCATCATATGATAAAATAGTATTTGAATAAGACCTAGGTTTGAGGTTTACTCCTCTATAGTATTAATAAAGAAAACAAAAAAATCTAAAAGATAAACTAGAATTCATGATTACAACCCGTTGAATTGAAAATCAATTGTCTTTGATCTTGAATCTCCTTAGTTGTTTTCCTTAGTAATTGAATTGTAATTTCTCTCAAAAACCTTAGCAGTTGTCTCGTTTTAGCTTGCTTTCTATTATGGACGCTAATGATATATATATGGAGTCTTTAAATTTGGTGAAATTAAAAGAAACAAAAGGCATGTAATTTAATATGCCCCTTACCACATCTTATGGCAAGGGGCGTAGAACTCTCTATACATGATCTGGGTTGATAGGTCCTTGGGTTTGGGGTGTAGCACAGGGCATATGCCTTTCTGTTCAATAGTCTTCTCCATGTGCACCCCCCCCCCCCCCCCCCCCCCCAAACTGTTTCTCTAAGAATAGTAATTTAGAGTGAAAGTATGTTGCATCAAAATTTTCCTTTGGTTCCTCTCCTGTATTCTTTCTAAAATTTTCATTAATTCTATTTTTATTCAAATAGATAGCAGAGATAGAAGCTGGCTCTTCTAATGGACCATGACCTACTTATATCAATTTGCATTTGCTATTTTAATAAACTATTTATGTGATTGGCCTTTAGAGGGGAAGGTTTTTTCCTTCATCTTTTCTTTTCTTTCTTTTGGATGGGTTTTTGCCTACTTCTTTTAAGCCACAATCCATAAAGATATTCAGGAAGAGATCTTAAGTGAAAAATCTCATTTGCCCTCTCACTAAAAATTAAAGGGACTCACAAAACTTTTGAAGAGAGAATATAAATCCTAGTAATGTTTAGATATTGAACCAATCAATGTTTTACTAAGGACCTTAGTTTAATCTTAACTCTAATTTCCATCATTAAATAACAAGTAAGCTTGTTTCACAATGATTTCATCCTATAACTTTGACCAAGTATTAGTAATCCAAATAAGGCATAAGTGAGTGTGCATAGGATTCTTTCCACAGGAATTTATTTACTAAGAGCCAAAATACTATTTAATTGCAATCATTATGTTAAAGTCCAATCATTAAAAGAGAGAAATTGGTACAACCCTTTTTAGTTAGGTTGGATTAATTAAGATCGTGAACAAGTCAAAGGTTGTGGGAATAAACCTTATAATCATTATTCAATCAAACACAAGAAGGGTTAAAATTTAATCTAAGAATAAAATAAAATAAAATAAAGTAAGAGTAGTCAACTTAAATAGAAAACATATTGATTGCTTTCTCTCATACAGATAAAATTTACATCAAACGAATTAGAAAAGGAAATACAGAAAAACTAGGAAAAAAATATAACAAAGAAACATGATGTGGATCAGTTATCTTCCTCATCATCCTCTTGCTCAATGTCTACCTCCATCTCTTCCTCTGGTGTGCTTGTTTCTACTTCATTTGTTTCTTCTTTTCCCACATAAGTGTTAAATGCTCTTTCAAGTTCCTCGTCCTCATCATCATCACCACCTACTCTAAAAGGTCTAGCTATCAACATTGGAAGGGGTCTTGTCTATTCACATTGAGGACCAAGTGTGTGATCCTCGTTGCTGCTAGAGGAGATGAGGTAGTCAGGAAGCTTGACTTTCAGCTTCTTTGTAAAAGCCTTAGCTATAGAACTGATATATATTTTTTAGGCTTTTGTTTTTCTTTTTTATCTTTCTCACTTCCTTGGTATGCTCCTCTATTTTTCTTATATGTTCATCTTTGGACTCATTGTGGGATGAATCCTCTCCCCCTTTAGTCTTTGATATTCCCTATTGCCTAAGTGTAACATTAGTCATAGGGTATGATTCCTTGACTACATCTTCAGGCTCTTCTTTTGAGAATTCATTCATGTTCTTGAGTAGACATGTGATGTAGGCACCATAAAAGATACCTTTCTTTGAGACATGTGCTTGTTGCTTAAATGCAAATGCCAACTCCACTATGACATTAATTCATTGGCCAGTAATCATACTCCACATGTCAAAGAGGTT
This sequence comes from Laguncularia racemosa, assembly GCA_037954665.1. Taxonomy (NCBI): domain Eukaryota; kingdom Viridiplantae; phylum Streptophyta; class Magnoliopsida; order Myrtales; family Combretaceae; genus Laguncularia; species Laguncularia racemosa. Next base: position 1,081,852 of record JBBMOL010000214.1, read on the forward strand.
TAACTGGCTAAGAACTCCAACGTTATTCATTTTTCCATTTAGAGAGTGGACAAGCAAGGAATGGAGGATCCTATAACTTTTCTTTTTCAGATGTGACCCTTTTGATGGTGATGCATCATAAGCATTTCTCCTTGCAATTGATGCCTAAAAATGATTGTGTGCTAAATCACTTAGCCAAAAAGTGCAGAGGGATTGGAACTCATTTAATTAGATATAATTAAAGGAGTAGAGGCTAGTATATTCACAAAATTTTATCATGGACATGGTGTGATGTTTGCCAAATGTAGTGAAGGAGACTTCATTTCGTAAGCCAAAATACCGGTCGGGCTCTGACAACTTAAAGGACACAAAAAATTACAAGTTAACTTCTTTATATATCTTTTCCCTGGTGGATAGCAAGTTTTCCCAAGCTAGGTTAAATAGGAGTCTCTCGAATTGCTTGGTTAGACCATAATCTCGGATAAGTTGCCAAGAGATATGAGTTTGGTTAAAACACCTTTTTAGCCTTCATCTTCCTATATTTTCTAGTAGCTTACCCAATGAGAGCTCAAGGAATTCTTGTTGAGCTGCTAGAACTCGTACCTTTGAATTAGCTCCTCTTTTTAGGCTGTTGTTGTTTCTTCGGTGCCATTTTTGGGAGTATGATGATGTTAAGTGATTTGCGTAGAGGATTAGAGGAGAGGGAAAAGAGTAGAGGTAGAAGATAGAATAGAAGGGTAGGGAGAGAAAGATAGGGATGAATTTGTTTAAAGAAGAAGGAGAATGTGAAGAGAGAGAGAAAGAGAGATGAAAATGAGGATGAGAGTGTGAGAGGGAATAAATGACTATTGATATTTTGAATGGGGATGCACTGATTCTAGGGTAGATAGGGAGATGTAATTTAAAATTAAAAAATGTAAATTTGAATTAGGCGATGTAAGGAATTTAACATAAACAGGATAAGAAATTTATCTCCATATGCCCCTTACTGCGCCCTATGGTAAAGGGTGTAGGGCTCTCAATGCTTGCATTCCTATTGAATAAGCCCCGTGGTAAGGGGCATATGCTCCTCTATTTTTGCTTCTTATCCTATATGCCCTTAGATATGCCCCATACGGAGTGACATATGAGTCTCTATTTTGGCTATTGGGTTCGCATGCTCTTGGATACACTCTATATGAAGGGGTGTATAGGTCTCTGTTTTGGCTCTTAGGTCCGCACGCCTTTGGATATGCCTCATATGAAGGGGTACGTGAGTTTATTAGCAAACTTTGAGCTCATACGTCCTTAGATATGCCTTGTTAAGGGGCATGGTAGTCTTTGAATCTAACTTGTCTACACGGTAAGTTATATGCCCTTTGTCACGCCCTATATGAGTTTTTTTTTTAATAAAAATTTAAGCTTTCCAATTCATTCCTCCTACAACATAAACAAAATTCAAGATAAGTACTCTTACTCTATAAGAAAAACTAAATTAACAAAAAGAAAGTAAAAGTTAGAAATTAGGCATGGGTTGCCTCCCAAGTAATGCTTTGTTTAACGTCGTTAGCTTGACATGATGAGATGTTGAGCCTAGGTTATAGTGGAGAGGAGTTTGAGTTCCTTATGATCTTCAAAAGCCTTGTTGCCTCCCAAATATAACTTGAGTCGTTGTCCATTTACCTTGAATACTCCTTTTTTTATTTATGCTTTAATTCGATAGTCCCATATGGAAATACTTGCTTAACCATGAATGGACCTGACTGGTGAGATTTGAGCTTCTTTAGGGATAACCTCAACCTAAAATTGTAAATTAGGATGAGATCACCTCACCTTTTTTAAAGTGCTTTAGTTGTTGTATCCTAACATCATGGTATTTTTTGCTCTTTCCTTATACAGCAATGAGTTATCATATGACATTAACTACTACTCATTTAGCTCATTTAATTGCAACTTTCTATTTGCCCCAACTTTTTCTAGATCTAAATTCATTGTCTTGATTGCCCAATAGGCCTTGTGTTCGATTTTAATCGAAAGATGGCAAGCTTTTCCATAGACTAGCCTATAAGGAGTGCACTCAAGTGGAGTTTTGTATGTTGTTCTATACGCCCCCAAGGCCTCATCTAACTTTTCCACCCAATCCCTTCTATGGTGTGGAACAAATTTCTCTAATATACGCTTCAATTCTCTATTAGATACCTCAACTTTCCCACTTTTCTGTGGGTGATACGGGGTAGCAAGCTTATGTGTAACTCCATATCTGCTAAGTACCCTCTCATTCTGTGTGTTGTAGAAGACTGTACCCTTATCACTAATTAGAGCTCATGGTGCTCCACATCTAGAGAACAACTTTTTTAGGAATTTAACCACCTCTCGAGCATCATTTGTTGGCAATGTTTGTGCTTCTACCCACTTAGACACGTACTTTTATTGTTATAAGTATATACTCTTGGCCAAAAGAGATGGGAAATGGTCTCATGAAGTCAATACCCCAAACATAAAAAACTTTGCACTCCTATATGTATTGTTGTGGCATTCTAGTCATCTTGGAGATATTTCCAACTCTATGACATCTATTACACTGGGTTGTGTAGCTATGGGCATCTTTGAACAATGAAGGCCAATAAAAACTTACCTCTAGAACTTTATGAGCTACACTATTCGCACTGTAGTGTCCTTTTGCTAACTTGCTGTGGTAGTGGAAAAGAATCTTCCCCCCTTCTTCATGCGATGCACATCTCCTGATTACTTGACTAACACAGTCTCTAAGTAAGTATAGATCCTCCCGAAGGTCATGTTTTAAGTCAGTAAAGAATGTTTTCTTTTTCTACCGATTCATGTCTTTATTAATGACTCTTGCCACTAAATAGTTGGCAATATAAGCAAACCAAGGTGTGTCGGTTTCCTCCACTGAGCACATAACATATAAACGTTCTTTGGGGAATTCATCACTGATGTCCTCTCCATTCAACCTTTGCAGGTGAGGATTTTCAAGCCTTGATAAATAATCGGTAGCTAAATTCTTCATACCCTTTTTATCCTTTATTTCAAGGTCAAACTTTAGAAGAAGTAAAATTCACCTAATGAGATGTGGCTTGATATCTTGTTTTGTCAGCTAAAACTTAAAAGTAGAGTGATCAGTGTACACAATGACATTGGATAATATGAGATAGGGCTAAAATTTATCAAAAGCAAAGACGACTACAAGTAGTTCTTTTTTAGCTATCATATAGTTTTCTTGTGTAGATGTAAGTGTCTTGTTAGCATAGTGGATGGGCTGAAAATATTTATCCCTCTGCTGCCTTAATATAACATTGACAATCAAGTCATTGGTGTCACACATTATTTTAAATGGGAGGTTCCAATCCGGTGTGACTATGATGGGGGCATTTGTGAGCCTTTTCTTAAGAAAGTTAAAAGCCTCTATGCACTCTTGAATGAATTCAAAGGAAGCATCCTTCTTTAAAAGCTTTGTCATTGGCCTTGTGATTTTTTAGAAGTCTTTGATGAGCCGTTGATAGAATCCGGTGAGGTCAAGAAAACTTTGAATGAATTTCACTAAAGATGGTGGTGGCAACTTAGAAATAGCTTTGATCTTTGCATCATCCACCTCAATACCCTTCCTGAAGATCTTATGGCCTAAGACAATTCCTTCTTGTACCATGAAATGGCATTTTCCCTAGTTTAATACTAGATTAGTATCTTTACAGCATTACAAAACTAGTTCTAACTGGTTGAGACATTCCTTGAATGAATTCTCGAAAACAGAGAAATCATCCATGTATACTTCCATGCTTTCTCTAACTATATCTTCAAATTCCATCATGTACCTTTGAAAGGTGGCTAGGGAATTGCACAATCCAAATGACATACAACGATCCACAAAAGTTTTAAATGGACAAGTGAACATTGTCTTTTCCTGATCTACTAGAGCAATGGGGATTTGAAAGTAACTGGACATCTTGTCCAAGAAGTAATAATAAGCATGTCCAGCTAACCTCTCAAGCATTAGTTTAATAAATGGAAGGGAGAAATGTTCTTTCTAATTTACGTCATTTAACTTGCAATAGTCTATGTATACTCTCTAGCCCGTGATTGTCCTCATAGGAATAAGTTCGTTCTTCTCATTGGGCACAACAATCACGCCGCCCTTCTTCGGAACAACCTGCGTCGAGCTTACCTATGAGCTATCAGATATGGGATAGATCATTCTGGCATCTAATAGTTTAATGACCACCTTTTTCACCACATCCCTCATGTTAGGATTGAGTCTTTGTGGAGGTTGTACCACTAGCTTAATGTAATCTTCCATTAAAATCTTGTGTGTGCAAAAGGAGGGGTTAATTTCCTTTATATCTACAATCTTCCATGCAATTGCCTTCTTATGTTGACTAAGAACAACCAGTACCTTATCTCTTAGCTCTTGACTAAGGCCTGATGTTATAATCACTGGAAGTTTAGAGTCTTTCTTCAAGAATGCATATTAGAGATAATCAGGCAATTGTTTCGGTTCTAACTCAAGTAGCTCCTTGATGGATGGCTTTGATATCTGAATGCCAGAACTGTTAATAGCTTCAAAACTACCTTGCTTCTTTAACTCGGAATTGTCATCAAGTTAATTTGCAACTAATATCAATGTTAAATTCTCATCTTCTTTTTGCTCCCCATTCATCAAGCATAGTTCCAAAACATCATTAGTTAAGAGTTTTTAGAGTCTAAAACAATTAAATCGACTCATAACATGTGTCATCTTAGTTTAAACTCTACTTAAGCACATTAGGCATCTTCACGATAACTTCTTCATTACCCACTCTTAAAACTAATTTCCCATCTTCCACATCTATAATAGCTCTAGCAAAGCTAAGAATGGTCTTCCTAAGATAAGAGGGATATCTATATCCACCTCTATATCAAGGATGACAAAGTCTACTAGGAATATAAAGTATTGAACCTTCACTAAAACATCTTTGACCACTCCTCTAGGGAACTTCATTGACCTATTGGCTAGCTGTAAGTTCATTCTTGTTGGCTTAGGTTCCCCTAGTCTTAACTTTTTGAACATCTGATATGGCATAAGATTTATGCTGGCACTTAAGTTAGCTAAGGCCCTTTCTTCAGATAAATTCCTAATCAAGCATAAAATGGTAAAGCTTTCGAGATCCTTGAGCTTCTTTGGAAATTTATTTTGAATGACTATAGAGCATTCTCCCCTTAGAGTTACAATCGAGAATTCTTCAAGTTTTCTCTTGTTTAATAGAAGCTCCTTCAAGAACTTTGCATATCTTAGCATTTGTGATAATGCCTCAACCAGTGGAAGGTTAATGTGTAGCTGCTTTAAAATCTCTAGAAATTTGCCATAATGTTCATCTATTTTGTCTTTCTTAAGTCTTGCCAGATAAGGAATAGTAGGTTTGTACTCTGGGATGGATGACTTTGATGGTTTCTCTACAGTTGGACTTTTATGTTGCTTTTCTTTGTCCTTGCTAGTAGAAGATTCTTTCAATGGGTCAGCCACCTCACTCTCTTCTTCTCAAGCTTTAGCTTGTAGTTGCTTTCAACTCTTGAGTGTTATTACCTTGACATGTCCATTGGGGCTTGCCTCTATGTTACCTAGTAGTGAGGCTTGAGGTCTCTCCAAAAGAATCTTAGCAATCTGGCCAACTTGAGTTTCTAAGTTGTATATGGAAGCTCCATGATTTCTAAGGGTTGTCTCTTGATTTTTCAAAATCATGTCTAAAGACTTTTTCCTCTCATATGAGTCTTTGATGAATTTTGTCAACAAATCTTTAAGTGGTGACTTGGAACTCTAGCCGGATGGTCTTTGATAACCTAGAGGAGGATTAGGAGTGCCTTTAGAAATGTTGCTATTGTTACTTTAGGAGAAGCTTAGGTGGTTTCTCCAACCTGGGTTGTATGTATTGCTGTTTGGATTATTCTAAGGCTAAATCGGATTTCCTAAACAATCTACTTGCTTAGTGCAAGCTTCTTCACCAAAGTAAGGGTCTACAAAAGCTAGCTACTATGGTTGGGAGACAGTCAAACCATTGATTTTTCTTGATAGAGCTTTAACCTTAGACATGATTGTAGAGGCTATATCCACATTTAGAACACTTGCAACTTTTTTCTCTCTACTTCTAGTGGTTAACCACTCATAATTATTTGTAGCAATGTCTTCAAAGAGAGTCAAGCTTTCTTTAGGAGTCTTATGGTTTAAAGTGCAATCAGTTGCGGCATCTATCATTTGCCTAGTTTGATAATTTAGGCCAATATAAAAAATCTACACTTAAAGCCACTCGGGATCCCGTGATGTGGGCATTTCATCATTGATTCCTTGAATCTCTCCCAAGTCTCATACAAAGTGTCTATATCTAATTGATGATAGGAGTGAATTTCAGCTCAGAGCTTAGCTGTCTTTGATGGAGGAAAGAACTTGTCTACGAACTTTTTGATCAACTCTTGCTATGTGGTAATAGAGTTTCTTAGCAACAAGTTCAGCCATTGCTTGGCCTTTCCTCTTAACAAGAATGGAAAGAGTTGAAGTTAAGTTGCATCATCACTCACACCATTGAACTTGAAAGTATTGCATATCTCCAAAAAGAGTTGGATATGAGCATTGCGATCTTTGTCTTGCAACTTGTTGAATTGAGCATATTGTTTTACCATTTAGATGACAACATGCTTAAGCTTAAAGTTATTCACACCCACTTTAGGCTAAACTTTGCTAGAGTTGACACTAACTAAATTTGGTTTAGCAAAATTAGAGTTGGTTCTTGGTGAATCAGGAATCAAATTCAAATTTCCTTGGTTCAGCTCCTGAGCATGGTTCTCATTTGGATCAGCCATCTCTTCTTCTTAATATTCCTCCTTAACAATTGTTGATGAAGCCTCAGCCGTGTTCTCATCCTTCTTCCTACATCTCAAGATAGTTCTCCTTAGCTTAGGATTGAAATAAAAAAGATTATTGGAGTAGCTCTTAGTCATACATTGCACAACATAATGTGTAGCAACCGTTAGCACTGATATCATGATGAGAAGATGAAGAGAAATAAATAAAAATAAATGGCTAGATTGATAAGTATTAAGTGTTCCTAATATTGGCCCATTCTAGCAACAACGCTAAAAACCTAATCACTATTCATAGCTAAATCTTAGTTTTAAAATTTTGAAATGTTTATTCTTAATTCTAATTATGAAGCAATAAGCAAGTGTACCTATCATACTTGTAACATAGTGTTAAGTATAGGGTCATCCTACAGAGATAATCCAAGTACTAGTATTAACTACATTTCTATTATTTATCCATCGATTAAGAGTGTTTTAAATTCTAAATTATTAACTAAGTAATTAATATGATTCTCCTCAAACTAGTAGAGATTACTAGAGTAAATAACAAGAGTTAATTCAACTATCAAGATAACCTAGGTCTTATTCTATTCCTATTTTATCATGTGAATCATTGAATGCAAGGATTATTATTATTGAGTTCTTATGTTATAGAGTTCTGTAATTCAAGCTAACCACTCTCTTAAGTCAATTAACTTATCTAATCCTAAATGTATCAATTAGGATCTCTCTTCAATCAATAGCAACCTAGGATCACATGAAAAACATGAACTCTTCAATAATTCAATCATAAAACAGAAGGTTTTGCTATCCTATATCTAGAATTACAAGCAAACCTCATTAATTGCATAGATCTAATTATAAAAGCAATTTCTCAATTGGCTTAGATGATATTAAGTATAAATTCATACTCTAAATATATGAATACAAGGAAACCATAATAGTTAATGCAATTGAATATAAGATCACCAATATAACGTATTAAGAACAAATCCTTATCATATGATAAAATAGTATTTGAATAAGACTTAAGTTTGACATTTACTCCTTTATAGTATTAATAAAGAAAACAGAAAATCTAGAAGATAAACTAGAATTTATGATTACAACCCATTGAATTAAAAATTAGTTGCTTCGATCTTGAATCTCCTTAGTTGTTTTCCCTGGTAATTGAATTGTAATTTCTCTCAAAAACCCTAGTGGTTGTCTCATTTCAACCTCTTTTCTATTATGGACACTAATGATATATATATGGAGTCTTTAAAGTCGGTGAAATTAAAAGAAACTGAAGGTATGTGACTTGATACACCCCTCACCATGCCCCATGGCAAGGGGTGTAGAACTTTGTATGTGATTTTGGTGAATACGTCCTTGGATATAGGGCATGGCATAGGGCGTATGCCTTTCTGTTTAATAATCTTCTTCATATGCCCCTCCATATGGGTCGTGGTAAGGGGCGTGGTAGCTTCTAACCTAGTATATGTGCACCACCACCCTTGCTATGAGGTCCATGGATTTGGAATTATACTTATGTCTGCTTTCTTTATCAATTTTACTTGATTTGATTGCATTTAACTCCATTTTGCCTGAAATCAATAATTTAATTAAATAAGTGCCAACTATAAAGGATTTTTACTTAGAATATTAGCAAAAAGATTCTAAATCATCTTAAAACTAAGGTTGCTATAGCCAATTATCACCTTCATCCATGTACCTTACTGTATAAACTTGTGTTTCTACATTGGCAGGTACACGAATGTGTATCTGACCGTATACACACTGTTAATCATGAACCCTTATTCCCATTTCTCCAATTTTATTCTTAAGACTAGTTTATATGATTTTAAGCCTAATTGATCAAAGTATTTACTAATTCTAATGCATCATTAGAGTCTTGTACACTTACTTGTTACGGATTGTACTTGTAACCCTCAATTCATTTGACTTTCACATCCTTCCTATCTCATTTCGTACCCTAACAATGTGTCGATAATGTTGATAATTACAACCCTTACTTGATAGATTTGAATTGGTCTTGCGGTTTTCCTTTAGGTCACTTGTGCTCTCTATAAAGCCTCTATGTTAAGTCTATTCACAAGTGAGCAAATGAGGGAAAAAAAAGGGAGAAAACCACCTCAGCTAAGAAAGAATTGAATTACCCCCATCTTTTTATCATATTTATTTAATTGACCTTAGTCTTATATTATATTAATTATTTAATATATATGTGTGTGTGTGTGTGTGTGTGTATGTGTGTGTGCATATACATGTGTAATTCTCCCACCCTAATAAAAACTTTCGTCCTCAAAAGTTACCCAAAATTGGAAAGAGTTTAAGATGCTTCCTTCTCATTTCTTTTTCTAATTCCTATGTCGCTTCTTGTTTTGTTTGATTTTTTCACTACACTTTGATGTAGGGAATTACTTTCCTTTTTAATACTTTCTTCTTAGTATCAAGTATTCTTACAAGTTTTTCAATGGATGATAGATTTGGTGTTACCTTCAAAGGTTTTAAAGCCATTACTTGGTCTGGGTTTGGTATAAATTTCCTTAACGAAGATACATGAAACACATCATGTACCTCAGCCAGAATTGGTGGTAGAGTTAACCTATAAGCAACAGTACCAACTCTTTCGGGAATCTTAAATTGATCCACATATCTTAGATTTAGCTTTTCTCTCAAGCTAAATCTGATTACCCTTTAATTGGAGATACCTTCAACAAAATCTTATCCTTGACTTGAAATTTCAAGGGGCATTGCCATTTATTCGCATAAATTTTCTAGCGACTTTGGGCTAACAAAATTCGCTACCTTATCTCCTTAACCTTGTTTACTGCTTTTTGTACTATATATGGCCCCATTATCCATCTTTCTCTCACTTCATCCCAATGTAAGGGAGATTTGCACTTCCTACCATATAGTGCTTCATATAGAGCCATTTGAATAGTAGTCTGATAACTATTGTTATATGCGAATTCCACCAAGGGTAGGTGATCACTCTAGTTATCCCCATGATCTAAAGTATAAGCTTACAACAAGTCTTCTAGAATTTGGATGGCTATCTTAGAATGCCTATTTGTCTAAGGGTGAAAAGCAGTACTAAATTGTAGTTTAGTACTCAATGCCTGATGTAGAATTTTTTAGAATCTACTCACAAATTGAGTATCCCTGTCAGACATGATAGTGGCTAGTACACCATGTAATCTAGCAATCTCCTTGATACATAGTTGAGCAAGTTTCTCTAATCTATAGTCCACCTTAATCGGTAGGAAATGGGTAGACTTGGTCAATTTGTCTACAATTACCCATATTGCATCATATTTCTCCTTAGTCCTTAGGAGGGCTATCATGAAATCCATAGTTATATGCATGGTTGTCAAAATCGCGATTTTACGTAGAATCGCTAAGGGGTCCGTAGAATCGGAACGTAAAAACGGAATGTAGAAACATAAGTTTCTACAATCTATATAAAATAACTTTCAAATATTATAAATTTACTTACAATAGTCATTAAAAAATATAATTAATAATAGAAAGAAGGAAATTAAGTATTTATTTTAGCCATAAATTGCAAATTTGCAATAATAGTCATAATATAGATAATCGAGCATAAGTTGTATAATAGATATTTTATTTCTAAAATGATAAATAATGTATAAAACAAATTTCACCTAGTTCTATATACAAAAGCTAAAAGATAATAGATAAAATTTAAAAATCAATTGTGACTTTAAGAAATTACTAATAAATAAAAATTGATAATGAAGATATACCATTAGAAATGAGTAATATTAAAAAATGACCAAAAGTACATAATAAAGAAGATATTATAACAAGAAAACCTTCAAAATGATATATTACTAGGTAAATTTTTGCACTATTCGTGATTATTAATTCAAAATATATTTACTTAACAATATCTCACATTTACTTAACTATGAGAATGATATATTGAAAAGATAGAAAAATAAATACATTTATACCTTTCCTATAAAATTAAAAATCTAAAAAATTCTTATAAAATTAAAGTTATCTACCATTTATTTTATTTACTATTACAAAAATATTAGTTAAAATAAGGAAAGTTGCAGCAATCAAACACGAGTGCTTTAATACGAACATGATCACAAATAGGAACAAGAAGACTAACAATCGACGAACACAAACACAAAGACTTCAATGCAACGTAACACATTAACAAGAGAGGAGTGATGACTAACGAACATGTTGGGGTATGACTCATACTTCCGCTATGACAGGAGAGCACGGCCAGGTAATTAAATTGCACACCCATATGTCAAGGAAACATGCCCACAGAAGCACACATGGTTGAAGGCACGACCATGTTTTGAGCTTGGAAAATCCACAGAAACACACACGGTTGAGTACACGGTCTGAGACACGGCCGTGTGTTATTTGTGTGGAAGCCTGTAGTTGTAAATATTTGTAGAATCGGTTGAAACGGATAGAATCACGATTTTGAACGATTTTACTGTTCAAAATCGTGATTTTATTACGATTTTACTGTTCAAAATCGTGATTTTATTACGATTTTGCTCCTCTCCGATTTTGTATGCGAGTTAACTGGGAATATATATACAAACTCGTAAAATCGTTGAATCGTACGAGTTGAAACGCGATTTTGACAACAATGGTTATATGTTCCTACTTCTATTTAGGTATAGCAAGTGGTTGTAACTCACAAGTTGGTCATTGGTGTTCAATCCTGATTTATTGGCATATCAGGCATTGAGATACAAATTCTGCTATCTCTTGCTTCATATTTCTCTACCAATAATGACTTTTTAGGTCCTTGTACATCTTGTTGCTTTTAGGATATATTGTATATCCTAAGTAATGGGCTTCTTTCATAATCTCTTTGTTTAATAGCATGTCATCTGGAACAAACCATCTCATGCCATATTTAACTATCCCTTCAACATCTACAAGAAACTCAGTGGCTTTACCCTATTTTATTTTGCTTCTGATCTTTTGGATTCCAAGATCTCCAATTTGCATAGTCTTAATTTGATCAGTTATACATGGTTGAATATTAAGTGTATCCAACTTGTTTCCTACTTCTTGTGTCACCATCTCCAATTCTAATTTGCGTATGTCTTCCAATATTTATCTTTAAAATGTGACTAGAGTTGCTATATTAATTTGCTTCTTTCAACTTAAAACATCTGCTACCATATTTGCTTTTCCAGGGTGATAATAGATCTCCACATCATAATCATTCATTAATTCCAACCACCTCCTTTGCCTCATATTCGATCTTTTTGCGTGAATAAAGACTTCAAGCTCTTATAGCCTTCTTCTTTGTCAATTAGGTCGATGGAGTTACTAGCTAAGAGAATCCTTCCACAAAATGTCTGTAATAGCCAACTATCAGAGAGAGCTCCTAATTTCTGTAATAGTTCTTAGTATTGGCTAGTCACTTACTGCCTTTACCTTATTATGATCTATTGATATGCCATCTTTATATTCTACAAATCCTAGGAAGAATACCTATTTTAACTGGAATTCACATTTGTTGAATTTGGCATATAATTTATCTTCTCATAGTCTTTCTAGTATTGTCCTCAAATGTACCTCATGCTCTTCCTTGCTCTTGGAATAGATGAGAATATCATCTATGAATACTACTAAAAACTAATTTAGCAAATCTTTAAGCACTTTTGATAGGAATCAAAATCCGTCAAAACCTATCATTAGGGCAAGAGCTAAAGGATTTTAAATCTTGGCGATGAGGGCCCATTTTGAGCACATCGGCCCCGGAATTATTTGTTTACTAACCTCTTTTCTCTTATTCATGTATTGTATATTCTAACAGGCACACTTATTGATAGAGCCATTTTATACTTAATCTTTATAGTATAAATTATGTTAAATTATTATTGATTTTATAGAAATCATAAGGAAATGGTACTTTAATTCTATCATCGTGATAAATCAGGTTAAATGGAGTCAAGGATGCTAATTCAAGTATTTTAGAGAAGTCATCTACAACTTGGATCAAGACAAGGAATTACACCACCGGAGGAAGCACGGTTTGAGGCACGGCCAAGGTTCAAACCGTGTTACACACTGGACAAGAAGGCGAAAATGAGGACTTTGAACAGAGAGAGACACGGCTTAAGGCACGGCCGTGGTGGAACCCGTGGGATAAACCGTACTTGAAGCCGTAGTGGAAGATAGATGTGCCAAGGAGAAGAAAGTGTGGAACATCAACCAGATGAAGACATGGCTTGAAATCTAGCCGTGGGTGTAACCGTGCTACACACTGGACACGGATGAAGACTTGAAGATTATGCACAGACGAAGGCACGGCTTGAAATCTGGCTGTGTGTGTAACCGTGGTTCACACTGGGTGCGGTTGAAGACTTGAAGAATATGCACAGAGGATGGCACGGCTTAACCCACGGCCGTGTGGTGGGGCGTGCCAGGCAGACGTATCTTCACTTCTCGAAATCTACTTGAAAAAGGAAAGATATTTTCGTATCTTGCTAGCAAAAGATCACATGCTATCCATCTAATAGTATAAATAGAGCCAACCCTAGAGGGTTAGGATAACTTTTGAACTTTGGAATCTGGAATCACCTTGGAGACAAGAAGGAAACGAGGAGGCAGAGCAGGCAACACGGTTCATTATGTTTCTATCTTTTATTTTCGTTTTATTGATGAACATGAGTAGCTAAGCTACTTTTCTAGCCAAAGGGTCATAGATGTTTAATTCTCCACGAATTGTGAGGTCTAATTGACTGGTATTTATTCTATTCTTTGCTTTCGGGTATTCATATATCTTCTAATCGTTTTGTCATTATTATCTTTGTTGATTGGTATGAATAGAGCTCTTCTACTCAATTAGCAAGTTAATATATTGTCAACTAGCACGTCAAATCCGTAATTGTTTGATTGTTCTAGTCTTAGTGACGCAATAACATGTTTGGTTATAAAAGAGATGATCGAATTCATGTTATGGAGGTGTGTGATCATGTTTAAATAGGTTATCTTATAATCTACTGGCATGAATTGGTAGTCTCTCTAGATCTTAATGCTATTGATAGATTAAATCCTAAGCGCTTGTCTAAGGGTTGTTTAATCAATAAGAGAAATAATTCAAAGAGCTTGTCTGAGGTTATCAAGGAAGTAAGGAGAGATAGGTTGTTAGAGCTTGTTAATAACCATAACCAATTTATCTAGAACAAGAATAGAGAACATTTGCATCGATGATCAATTCCTAGAATTAAACCATCTTGATTCCTTTGGCTAGGCTTTTACCAATATCTGATTTTCTTACCTTGTTTTACTTTATTTGATTCACAAACAAAACCCCCCCATTTTCCTTTTCCTTATTGTTCTCTTTGAATAGAAATATCTTTACCAATCCCTGTGGATTCGACCCTACTCACCACTATATGCAAATCATATAATTGTCTAGGAGTAGGTTTTATTTTTGTTGGATTCGACACCCATCACTTATCATGCTTTACAGGGCAATGGAAAAACTTACTAAGACTCAGCTTAAGGGTTATCTATGGACTGACCTAAACTGGCAATGAGCTGGGCCTACAAATCTTATGGAAGAGCTAGCATGATGAAGAATATTTTTATTTATAATTATTTCTTTGGACTATTTATGTTGTAATCTTTCTTTTGGGATACTTTCATTTGCTTGTAATTATGTTTTTAGGACCAGCCACCCTAAAAGTGGCATAATTGTAATTTTGTGAACTTTTTAACCCTAAAGGGAGTAAGTATAAATACTTGCTTAAGTAGGGTTTTTGGGAGGCCAATTTTCAGAACAAACACTTCACTTTCAAGTGAGAGAACTTAGAGTTTCCTAGTACAATTTCCTCTTATCAATTTCAATCATAAGAGTTGAGATTGTGGCGAGTGCAACACTTGAAAGTGTGAGTCATATCAATTTCAAATTGTTGTGTTTTCTTTTCTTCTCTAGTGTGTAATATCTAGGGTTGAATTGGAACATTTCTTGGTCAGATTTGATTAAGTTTTGATTCGAATTAGTGAGCTTGTTTGAAGTAGTTATCACACTTGTTATTCATCAACAATTACTTGTCATTGTTAACGTGGATTGCATTTTCTATAGAGGGGATCACGGTTGTGCTTTTGCTAAAGATTCTTGAAGTTCACGTGATATTTCAAGTTTGATTAGTGTGTATGGAGGGATTTGATTCATTGTGGTGGATTAGTTCATTATTTATTGACTTTGGATCTCTTTGCACCAATTAGGAATCACACAAATTCCTAGCTTGTTGAACCGAAATTGTTTGATTGCATTTAAGGTTGGTTTTTGTTCCATTTGATTGTGCTTAATCTTGGTTTTAGGCACATCACCTTTTTGGTATCAAAGCTATATCATAATTGGATTTAAGATTGAGCACGCCATTGTTAGTGGAATCGGTTCATAATTAGAAGAAGTTTGCGCCATTTTAACTAGTTTGATTGACATTGTTTATTTGTCTTTCAAATTGGTTTTTTCTTGTGCTTAATTCCCTTTTAGGCACATAATAATTTGGTATTAGAGCTTGAGGTTGTGAGAAGGGATTATTTGATTTTGATTTTGGAAATTTTAGGGTTCTTGATTTTACATCTTGATCCGAAATATTGAAAAGTGAAATTAAGTTGTTTGATGTTGTTGATTGAAGTTGCGTAATTGTCTTGATTGAGGAGTTGAACTTGCTGCTTGTTGAAGTGAATTTTAAGGTCTTGTTGAAGCTCCATTTGGTTGTTAATTTTCGTGAAAAGAAGAGCAGTAGTAGCATATCTTGTGATTTAAAACTCATAACTTGAAGTTGCCTCAATTGTGAAGAAGTGGAGGTGTATTTTACTTGTTTTGTTTTTCGGACATAAGGGGGCTTAGTGTGCATTTTCAGAATTGAGAGTGTGGATTTAAGGAAGCTATTTGAATTTAAAAACACACATTAAATGATAAAAGTAATTGTGTGTTCATTTGAATTTGAAAGTGGCTCCTTACAATTTGTGGAAAGATTGCAATAATTGAACTCATTTGAATTTTGAATTGAAGTGCAAGTGTGGAAGAGTGTGTGTGTGTGTATGCTGCACCGTGTGTAAAAAGGTATGTGTGTGTGGTGTTGTGTTTGTATGTTAAGTGAAGGGTATGTGTGTGTGGCATTGTGTGTATGTTGATTGAAGGAATTGCAACATGGTGTCCTTGAGCTTGTCGTGAGGAAGAGTAGTGTTTCTTTGTGATCACTTGAAAAAAAGCGGAAAATTTGAAAACAAAGAAGAGCAAAAGGAGAGTTATGATTTTGGAATTGTAGTTTGGATTTTGAAAGCAAAGGAGAGTGAATGGAGTGTTGATGATTTCGGAATTGTGGTTGTCTTTTACCATTTCCAGATTTGAAGAGTGTGGAGAAAAGGAAATTATTTCAAATTCAAACACCATTTTTTTAAGTTGAAAGAAGTTATTGTGTGATAGTTGAGTAAATGACTATTTGAATTTGAATTTTCTTCTTACTATTTATAGAAGAGATTGCATTTAAAGTGGAATTTGAATTGTTGCTGCCTTGTTTGTAAGTGGCAGTGTGAAGTGAGTTGTTGTGAGTGGCCAATTGGAGTTGTATTGTGAAGGAGTATTGCAACGTGAAGCGTGAGTGTGTTAACGTGAAGGTGCTGCATGTAAAGTAAGTTGTGGTGAAGTTAGTGGACCATAAGTGAATTGTTGATTGTGTCTGTATATGTGGCGGTATGAATTTGTAAGTGAGGGAATTGCCACTTGTGAATTTGTGCATTTGTGTGTAGTGTAAGGTGCTGCACATTGTAGTTATTTGTAGTGTGAACCGTGGTAAGAAAAGGAAGGTTTGAGTAGTAGAATTTGAATTCAAAAAACAAACATTAAAGTGTGAAAGTAATTGAACTAATTACTTAAACACTTGTAGTTAAATTTAATTATATCTACTTAAAAGTAGTTGAGTGTATTTCATTTGTGGCTTGATATTGTACTTGAACCGTGGAAGTGTTAGGATAATTATTGTGTTGTTGGGTTTAAACACATTCATGTCTAGTGAAATGTTTCATTATACTAATGTATTGCGCCAGACATTGACTACTTTTACTACTAAGGATGATGAACAAAGGGAAAATTTGTTCCATACTTCTTGTAGAGTACAAGGGAATTTATGTGTTCTTATAGTTGATGGTGGTAGTTGTACCAATGGGGTAGTAGCATCGTTAGTATCAAAACTAAAACTTGCCATTACTCCACATCTTGAACCGTATAAATTACATTGGCTTAGTGATTAGGGGAGTTTGCATGTGACCCAAAGAGCTACGGTACCTTTCAGTGTAGGGGATAAATACTGCGATGAAATCGAGTGTAATATTCTTCCTATGTGTGCATCCCATATATTGTTTGGTAAACCTTAGTTATATGACAGGAGGGTTTTACATGATGGCTTTAGGAATACTTATGTATTCTAGAAGGAGGAAAAAGTATTATTCTGAATTCGATGTTGCCTTTTGGTTGCCTTCAGAGGTCTAAAAGGCTCAGCAACAGATTCGTAGACCATTAGAGATTCCTGAGAATCACAACCACAAGAACCAACCTTCAGAGGGCCATGTTGTGCTAAAGCAGACATGCCAACCTTCAGAGGTACTAGAGGCTCATGAACAGTTGAGTAAACTATTAGAGAATTATGAGGGTCAGAGTCAGATGAGCCCATCATCAGAGAGCTAGACTATTCAGAGACAGTTATGTTCACCTTTAGAGGTTTCAGAGGGCCATGAGCAGTTATATCAACCATTAGAAGGCTATGAGGGTAAGCGCCATACAGATGAGCTAGAGAAGGAGAAAACAATTTCAGTGGAGCGGGTTGAGATAGGGGAGACCTCAGTGGATAATGAATCATTATTTGTGTTGCAGATGAGATACATCTTAGAAATAGAGGAGAGAAAACAATCACCCCCTATGGTATTTCAGATATTAGGATTCTGCAGTGATACTGCTTTAGGTGGCTTGCTAGGAGGAAATAGAGTCTCTACTGCATTTGATTTGTCAGATTTGAGGACAAATCTTTTTGAGGCCTAAGGAGATGATAGGAATCAAAATCCTTCAAAACCTATCATTAGGGCAAGAGTCAAAGGATTTCAAATCTTGGCGATGAGGGCCCATTTTGAGCACATCGACCCCGAAATTATTTGTTTACTAATCTCTTTTCTCTTATTCATGTATTGTATATTCCAACAGGCACACTTATCATGCTTTACAGGGTAATGGACAAACTCACTAAGACTTAGCTTGTGGGTTATCCATGGACCGACCTAAACTGGTGATGAGCTAAGCCGATGAATCTTATGGAAGAGCTAGCATGATGAAGAATATTTTTATTTATAATTATTTCTTTGGACTATTTATGTTGTAATCTTTCTTTTGGGACACTTTCATTTGCGTGTAATTATGTTTTTAGGACCAGCCACCCTAAAAGTGGCATAGTTGTAATTTTGTGAACTTTTTAACCCTAAAGGGAGCAAGTATAAATACTTGCTTAAGTAGGGTTTTTGGGAGGCCAATTTTCAGAACAAACACTTCACTTTCACATGAGAGAACTTAGGGTTTCCTAGTTTAATTTCCTCTTATCAATTTCAATCCCAAGAGTTAAGATTGTGGCGAGTGCAACACTTGAAATTGTGAGTCATATCAATTTCAAATTGTTGTGTTTTCTTTTCTTCTCTAGTGTGTAATATCTAGGGTTGAATTGGAACATTTCTTGGTCAGATTTGATTATGTTTTGATTCGAATTAGTGAGCTTGTTTGAAGTAGTTATCACACTTGTTATTTATCAACAATTACTTATCATTGTTAATGTGAATTGCATTTTCTATAGAGGGGGATCACGGTTGTACTTTTGCTAAATATTCTTGAAGTTCACGTGATATTTCAAGTTTGATTAGTGTGTATTGAGGGATTTGATTCATTGTGGTGGATTAGTTCATTATTTATGGACTTTGGATCTCTTTGTACCAATTAGGAATCACGCAAATTCCTAGCTTGTTGAATCAGAATTGTTTGATTGCATTTAAGGTTGGTTTTTGTTCTATTTGATTGTGCTTAATCTTGGTTTTAGGCAAATCACCTTTTTGGTATCGGACCTATATCATAATTGGATTTAAAATTAAGCACGCCATTGTTAGTGGAATCGGTTCATAATTAGAAGAAGTTTACGCCATTTGAACTAGTTTGATTGACATTGTTTGTTTGTCTTTCAAATTGGTTTTCTGCTTGTGCTTAATTCCCTTTTAGGCACATCAACTCTATTCATTAAATCCATAAAAGTTGTTGGAGTATTGGTCAATCTAAAAGGCATTACTGGAAATTCACAATGCCCATATTGAGTCCTAGAAGCTATCTTTTGCATGTCTTCTTTCTTAATCCTCAATTGATGATACCCCGATCTCAAATGAATTTTGGAGAAGACCTAAGTTCCCTATAATTGGTCAAATATGTCATTAATTCTAGGGAGGGGATACATATTCTTGATCGTGACTTGGTTCAATACCTTATAACCTATACATAGTCTTATACTCCCATCCTTCTTAACAAATAATACTGGAACACCCATGGTGAAGCACTTGGCTTAATAAACTCATTGTCTTACAACACTTGAAGTTGGGTCTTCAATTCAAACAATTTAATGGGCACCATTTTGTAAGGCGCCTTAGATATTGGTACCATTCTTAGTACTAAATCAATGTAGAAATCTATCTTTTTTACCGGCGGTAAGCTTAGTAGCATTTTTGGAAAGACATTTGCATACTCTTTCACAACATATATCTCATCTAATTTCATGGCTTGTCTTATCTCTATCAACAATGCCGATAATCTACCTTTATCCCATGACTCATATGTAGGAAGAGTTGCAGGCCTTTATGCATCTAACTTGAATACAATTTGATCTTCATTAGGGAAATTAACATAAACCACTAGATTACGACAATTTATAGTGGCATAGTGTTTAGACAGCCAATTTACCCCTAAGATCATGTCAAATTCTATTATCTCTAATACAAATAATTCTACTGGCATTTTTTTTCCTTGTATTATAATCTCCACATCCTTATAGATTTGATCTAATCTTCCTCCCACTCCAGAAGGAGTATTCACAACCATAGCATCACTTAACAACACAAGTTTCAACCTACATATGTGCATGAAAATAGGTGATATGCAAGAATGTGTAGCACCTATATCAAATAATAGATAGGTTGTGTTTGAGTTAATAAGCAGTGTACCTACAATGATATCCTAATTTGGATCATCCTATTGTTATTGTTGTTGTTATTATAATGCAAATACTTGACCAAGTGCCCTCTTTGTTAGTCCAAAATATTAAGATCTACCCATTGATCCTCTAGGTGTAGGTTTTACTAGCTATAGTGTTGGCAACTGTTAAGGTGCAACCATCTAGTTATGGGAGGTATCACATTCAAATGACCTGTGGACACTTTACTTACAAGTATAGCAGAAGGTCTAAGGGATGGATTTATTTGTATAGTTCCTGTTGGGATGTCTTGTTTTACCATAGGAGAAATATGCCCCTTTAGGCCAACTACATTATTGTATCTCATGTGGTCCCAAACACTTGGGACATCTCCTCCCTGGTTCTGCTTATGGTGGTCAAGATAATGCTAGAGGCACTGGCCTAGTTTGAAGGGGTCTAGGTGCATACGCCACAAGTTTGACTCAATAAATTTCTCGCCTCTTTCCTTTATTTGCATATGGTATACTCAAGGTAAGCCTTTACCCCAAGGTGATTCCTAATTTATGGGATAGTTGCTTCTCTGTTCTCTTCCTACTTTGCTCTAGGAATTTCACCTTATCAATAACCTCTGCATAAGTGGTTAGTTAGAAGACCCCCACTTTATGCTAGAGGTTAGGTTTTAAGCCTCTCACAAATCTTCTTGCTTTGGAGACATCATTAATTCTAACTAATTCTGGCAAGAATTTGATTAAGTGGTTTAACTTTGCTTCATATGTCTCTATGGTATGGTTGCTTTGTTGGCAATTGTAGTATTTAGCCTTCATTTTGTCTCTGATACTGCTGGAAAAATATTTCTCATAAAACAACTCCATGAACCCCTACCATTGGATAGGAGCTCCTGTTAACCTAGACGTACTAGTCCACCAGTCAGCAGTTGATCCCTTCAGCATATATGCAGCAAATTTCACCTTCCTATCAACTGGCACCATAAATGCCGTAAATTTCTTCTCTGTTTCATTGATCCAATGTTTAGCCACTATTGGATCATCAACCCGTGGATGAAATTCCTTTGCCAACTAGAAAAATTTATCCAGTCTACATGGTTCTTTTGTAAGCTTGATAGGTCTCATGGCCTGTTATTGCTACTATGCCAACATCCTCACTAGAGCATTGACTGTCTTTAGCAATTGAGCAGTCGTGACATTAGCTTGATTTGAGGCTCTTTGCTAAGGTGGTCCTTAAGGATACCTTTCCTCTAGAGCTATCTCCACCTTATCTAGCACTAGATGAGCCCTATCCAATGTTTCTTCTAGGAGGCATTTTATTTGAGATGAGACAACATAATGGTTCCAAAAGTAAGAGTTATTAGGGGGAGTTAGTGATAGTATACATCTTTGTATACTTATGCCTACACTTATATACATGTATATACATACGTAAAACATGAATTTAAAGGAAAGTACAATTGTATAATATAATTGAAATAAAATAAAATAAACAATTGTCCTCGTAAGTTTCTCATTCTCTTCATCTTTTATTGTTTTATAGATTTCCATACTTAATCTATCTAAAGATTTCAACCCGCTTTCTATTGATTGAAACCTATACTTATTGATCATCACTTAATTCTAAGAATTATCAAACCTAATTTCTATTGATCATAACCTAAGCTCTAAGGATCATCACCTTAAAAAAAGTTAAGAAAGCTAGTTATCCATTTCCCTTAAAAAGAGGTGTGGAGACATGATTGTTTGTTCACCTTGAGGGAGGTTAGGAACAGTTAGCGTGTGAAGCTAATATCTTAAAAGGCCGTTAGTTATAAATTATGTAACTAGACTTAACCATTGTTAAAGTAAATTTGATAAACGTAAACACTTTGACTTGAGCCAATGAAACATTTTATTATGTACAAAGTAGTTACATTTTGAACTTATTCAAAGTATAACTTGAGGTTACTAGCATTTCAAGTCCTAGGAATCAACTGACCATCTAGTCTTTCAAGCTTATATGTATCATGCCCTACATCCTCTCGAACTTTAACTGGGTCCTCCTAATTTGGTGCTAATTTTCCTTGACTTTCTTTGGATCTAATGGCTTCTAATTTTCTACATAGTAAGTCACCAAGTTAGAAGATCTTGTGTTTAACCTTGTTGTAGTACCACACCACCCTTTGTTTATAGGCTACCACACAAGTATTTGCCAAGCCTCGAACTTCCTCGATTAATTTAAGTTAGCTCATAAACTAACCTCATTAACTAATACATCTATAGCTTAGGTATACGTGTGGTTTGGTATCCCTATAGAATATAGGGGAACATGTCTACCCATTTGCCCTTTGCATGATCCACCATTTTCTTAAGACTGTTTAGTATAGTCTTGTTCCCTACTTCGACCTATCTACTAGATTAAGGGTAAGCCACTAAGGTATAGTAGATTTTAACCTTCTTGTCAAAGAAAAATTCCTTAAGCTTATTATTTTTTTAAATATGTCCTATTGTTCTCAATCATGGTGTATGGCACACTAAATCTACTTAGTATGTTATTTAAGATGATATTTTTCACGTTCTTCTCTATGATCTTAGCTATAGCATGTGCCTCTACCTACTTAGTGAAATAATTGATAGCTATGAAAATAAACTGATGTTGACCAGTTGCCTTAGGGAAAGGACATAGGATATTTACCCCCCATTAAGTAAAAGGCCATGAGCTAGTGATGTTTAAATGATTATTGCTCGGTTGCTGGTGTAAAGGCATATGCTTTTATCATTTAACACATTTTTCAACCAACTTCTTGGCATTTTTTTTCATTATAGGCCAATAGTAACTAAGACGATGAGCTTTCAAATATAGGGCATAGCTTTTAATGTAGTTACTACATATACTAGTGTGTAGCTCTTCCAAGATGTGCTGAGCTTCCTCTAGTTTCAAACATCTAAGGTAGGGGAAGCTATACCCACATCAGTACAACTGGTAACCTATAAGGGTGTATTGAACTGCTTTATATGGGAACTTTCTTGCTTCCTTCCTTCCTCCCCTCTAGGACGATAACATTCTTCAAATATACGATAAATGGATCCATCCAACTTAGCTCAATTGACGTAGGTCATAACTTTAGACAATTTTCATATAGTTTTTCAATACTTTTTTCTGTTACATACTCAATGAAAACTTTCCTATATAGGTCAGAGAGATTGGTTAAGGCTAACTTGGATAGCCCATCTACCTCGAGGTTTTCAGCTTCAAAGATTTTTATAATACTCCAAGTTCAGAACTCCATTCCAAGTGCCTATATGACCTTTAGGTATCTAGTTATACCGTCATCCTTGATTGAATACTCTCCTTTGACTTGTTGGGCTATCAATTGTGAATTTGAAAACACTTCCAACTTCTCTCCACCGACCCCTTTTTCCAACAACATTCCAGCAATGAGTGCTTCATTTTTAGCTTCATTATTGCTGGTGAGGAATATGAATTTAAGCGCATAGTGCACCTTTGTCCCATATGGTCCTCTTAACACTAATCTTGCTACACCCCACCCTTGAGTGGGTTAGCCATCAATTTTGAGAGTCCAAATCGACATGTCCTCATTGATTGGTGCTATTTCATGTGTCGTACACTTTACCACGAAATTAGTTAGGACTTGTGCTTTAATGGTTTCCCTAGGTCAGTAATAGACACTGTATGCATTCAACTTCAAAACATACTTAACCATTCTTTTAAATACATCAAACTTGTGCAATATCTAGTGTAGTGGTTGATTAGTCAAGACGACTACTTGATGTGTTTCAAAATAGGGCCAAAGCTTTCACATAGAGATCACTACTGCCAAAGCAAACTTCTCCACCTTGGAATACCTAACTTTTGGTCCCTAGAGGATATAGCTTATGTATTTCACTGGCCCGTGTTGCCTTCCTTCAGCTTGGACTAACATTGAAGAAAGGGCTTAATCTCTCATCGATAGGTATAAGTACAACTCTTCTCTAAGGATTGGTTTAGAAAATACTAGTGGCATTATCAAGAATGTCTTTTATTCATTGAATGTTACCTAATATTGCGTGGTCCATTAGAAGTTTAAAAGGTTCTTTAGAATTTTAAAGAACCTTATGCTTTTGTTAGTTGACTTAGATGCGAAAGTACTAAGCACAACAATCTATCTAGTGAGGTATTGCACATCCTTAATAGTTGTTGGGGGTTACATGTCTAGGACAACTCTAATGTTTTCTATGTTTACCACGACGCCACGAACTATGACCATATACCCAAGAAACTTCCCCGAGATAACCCTAAATATACATTTATGGGAGTTTAGCTTCATATTGTACTCTCTTAAGGTGTCAAAATTTTCCTAGAGGTCATCAAGGTGATTATTGGGCAACCTAATCTTGATGATCATATCGTTCACATAAACCTCCACATTTTGCCCAATTTGATACTTAAGCATTCACCAAGCTAGTAAGTAGCCTCTGCATTTTTCAGTTTAAAGGGCATGATGTTGTAACATTAAGTGCCAAAATTGGTTACAAATGAGGTGTGTACTTAGTTGGGTTCATGTATTCTTATCTAATTGTAGCTTGAAAAGGCATCTATGAAGCTCAAAAGTGCATGACCTAAGGTTGAGTCGATTGGTTGATTGATAATTAAGAGGGGAAAGTAATCCTTTAGGTAGGCTCTATTTAGATTTGTAAAATTGATGCACATATTCCATTTCCCATCAAATTTCTTACTAGCACACAATTGGCTAGTCAAGTCGAATAAGGTTCCTCCCTTACAAAACCAGCTTCAAGCAACTTCTGTACCTTCTCCTTAATAGCCACCTACCTTTTAGGGGTAAAATGGCTTTTCTTCTATTTCACAACTTTATAGGTTAGATCAACATTGAGTTGGTGCATGATTACTTCTAGGGGAATGCCTGACATGTTTGACAATAATTAGACATTGATAAGATGTTGCTTTAATTTTGCAAGCATCAACTTTCTAACTTATGTGGTCTACTTGGGGTTGCTGCTGAACTATATTATTTTTGTCTTCTCAACTAGTTCCCTCATGTTTCCTGGCATTTCCTTTAGCCTAGCCTTATATTGATAATTCTTCCCTTGGTCGATACTTGCAAATAGCATGACCTTACTGGTTGCTGGTTCTCCTGGCAAATGGCAACTCCTATAGGGGTTGGGAATTTAGCTTTCTAATATGTCATAGGGGATCGTTCTAAGGGCATTCTAACTTAGTCTCCCCTATATAACTTTATGAGGGGACCAACAGTCCACCACTAGGAAGTCAATGAGCTATTCGACAACATTTTCATCATCATCGAGCTCTATAGGGAGAGAAATAATATTGGCAGCTTAAACAAGTTGGTTGTTGAAACCATTGCAGATCTTGCTTGTATGGTTTCAATTTGGCCTTCAACTTAGGCTTTATCTTATCATAAGTAGCCTTAAAAATGATGTCTATCAAGCTTTTAGTATCAATGAGTGTTTTTCGGACCTTAAAGTTGGTGATCCATGCTATTACGATGAGCACATCATTGTATGGTGTTAGAAGCCCTTCCAAATCCTTATCAAAGAAGGAGATAGATTTATCCACTCTAGGTTTTTTTTTTTCATGCAGGCTCATAACCTACAAGCACTAGGCTTAGGCCTTACCACTTGAGCTTAGCTGCCTTTCCTAAAGAGAGACCTACATTGATGGTGTTGATGACACCATTGAGGGCTGATGTGAGGCAAGTATACCTATCAAATTTTGTAATATGGTAAATTGAATACATATAATTATCCTATAGGAATTACTAGTACTAATACTAACCTACATCCTATTATCTAATCAATAAATTATAAAGATTAATTAATTTAAAACCTAATTATTAACTAGTAAAGTAAAGGTTAAATTGAAAAAAAAAAAGAAAAGAAGAAGAGTAAAACAAATTATAATTAACTTTAAGATGGCAATGCAAGTATCTAGACTTTGTTTCTCCGAAGATTTATTATGTGATATCAATAGAATTTATTCAAATCCTCATTTAATTTTATTGATCGAGAAAACTCCTAAATTAGTTTAATAATTTTCTTAAGTTTTATCAACCCAACTCTCAAAAATACCTATTTGAATCTCTTCATAATAGTATATTTTAAAGATTGCATTAAGAATATTAAATTCTTTAAAAACAATTGAATTGATCCAGAAGAATTACATAACTTATATCTAAGATTACATCAATTCACTTCAAACATGCTAGATCTAGTTACACATTAGATTTCTCAATCATAATGTATAATATCAAATAGTTAGAATAATACCTAGAAATATTAATCTAAACAAAAATCAAGAACACATGATTGAATCAAGAAATTAAAGAACTCATTGAAATAGCGATAAACTTAGTCACATAATAATCCTAGGATTCACAAGTCTAGGTACTAAGAAAATTAAGCTCTAATCGCGTTAAAAATGGAAATCCTCAATGACGGAAAAGCATATATCATTAAAGAAATCAAAGAAAAACCCTAATTTTTGAAGTAAAGAAAAGTACTCTTCTATTACCTCAAAAGAACCCTAAAACATAAAAAAAATGTCTTCTTAAAATTCTAAGATCGGTTCCCTCCCGTCCTTTATATGGCAAGCATCATAAACTTTACTTTTAGGTCAACACACTATCTAACATGGTCATGTTTTGGGCTATGTCAAAATTAATGAACAAAATTTTAGAAAATTGAGATGTACAATTAACATGGCCTAGACCTGAACATATCTAGAGGTTGTGTCTAAGTCATGCTTAAAAATATTTTCTTTCAAAAGATAAATGACCAATAGACACAGTCTTATCTTGCTCCCATGTAATTGTTGGCTTTTATTTCTTCATGCCTCAATTTCAACATGATCTAAGCATGGTCATGTCTACTCCTCTAAGTCTATCTTAAAAAATTTGTGACTTCTACTTCTTCTATGTAGCTCTAAATTCAGTAAAATTTGATTCCTTTTCTTTCTTTTTAATTCAATTATCCATTAAAGCCATAAAGTCAAAATATTACTAAGTTAAAATTTAAATTCTTCAAAAATAGAAAAAAATGAGGATAAATACTTTAAATCTCACTTAATAAACATATTTAATTAAGTACCTATCAAGGGCCCTATTATTATTGGTAGTTGAGGTGCTAGCTTAGTTGTTGGACTAGACTCTTTTTCTTTGGATTGTTCCCTCAACCTCCTTAAGTCGGTTGTCTATGTATTCACAAAGGTAACCTCGTTTGATGGTGTCCTTTAAGGCGTTCTTTAATTGGACACAATCCTCTATGTTGTGTCCTCTATTTCTATAGAACTTGTAGTATTTGTCCGAGTTTCATCGAGAAAGGGGTCTTCTAAGTTTCTCAGGTCACATAAGGATACCCCTATTATGAACTTTGAGGAGTATTTGTCCTTTAGATTACTTAAGGGGTGTGTGGTCAATGTAAAGTAGAATGATGTGCTTTTTATTGCGCTTGCCATTATTCCATCTACGAAATGATCCCCCATCGCTTCTAGGGCCTAGTTGATCCTTTATGTTGGGTCGATCCTTTTCATGCGTCTTCTTTTCCAACCTAGTTTAGTTAGCCTCCCTATGAGCCTTGATGTTTCCTTCCATAGTGATGAACTTTATCATTCACTTGTGGAATTCGTCAAAATTCTCCAGGTTTATATATATATATGGAGAGGAAGAAGTGGCTAGAGGGTCACATAGCCATGATTGCGGAACTGAGGGCAACCTACATGTCAGGATTTGGGATCTTGAGCATGGCTACTATGAAGAGGGACAAACAATCTTGGATGGATTCATCTTGCATCTATCGAATGAGGTTAAGGTTAGAGAAATCCTTCACTGGTATTTTACTAGCTAGAAAGTATTGGTAAAATTGTTTGCTAAGATCCTTGAAGTTGGAAATAGTGTTTAGCTTCAAGTGGTTATATCAAGTCTAAGCTAATTTTTTTCAAAGTGTTTGAAAAAGCTTTGTAGGTGATTGCATCATTACAACCCAAAAAAATGCATTTGCGATGTGAAGTAGCTAAGGTGATCACTTGGGTTGGTAATTCCATCATAGAACTCATGTATTAAGATTTGAATATGTGGAGGAAGTACCTCATCCTAGATCTCTTAGGTAAATGGAGATCGGGTGAATGAGTATTGGTCCTAAGAATTAGACTTCTTAGTATCACGAAGGTTGAAAATCCTCCTGATCATATCCTCTAACTTGCTTACATTCACATTGTGTAAGAAGTGATGGGAATGAGCCTTGGATGGCTATGGCTGAGGTGGAGGAGGTGTTGCTCAACTATGGGACGTAGTTGCAAGAGGCTGTGATGGGGGTGTAGGCAATGTTGTGTTTTATGTTGCTGCTGCTTGAAGTAGTGGTGGTGGAGAATGTGTTGAGACATGATCATTATCATGCTCTCCTAAGTAGGCATGTTGTGAATGGTGCTATTGTTGTTGCAACTGATCTACCCTCATACATAGCTATGTGTTTTCAGCATGGAGGTTGGCAAACATTTGCTTAAGGTGAGCCAACTTGTCCTCCTTGCCTTGCAACCTTTGTGGTTGTTGGGTAGATGGATGGGGATCATGTTATATTTAGTTAGGTGAGTTTTCACTGGCTTTGGATTTGGATTGGTTATTTCTAGCCATGTTTGTGGTTCACTAAAAGATAGCACCAAATGTTGTTTGTGGATTTGAGAAAGGTGTTGAGACCTACAATGCAGAAGAAAGTGGAGAGCTAAAGGGTGTCAGGGTTATCTAGCATAGGTTAAAAGAAAGTGAAAGAGCTTAAGTTTTTTTTTATCCCTTTATCTATTGACAATCTTTGGTACTTGTAGAAGGTGCTACTAGGTGGTTGGGGAGAGAGAATATGGGGCATGTCACTTAGAGTACGTTTGAAGTGTTTAGGTAATGGAGGAGTGGGCAGTTCTAATTTGTTGAAGATCTGCTATGAACTTTTTTAGAGTTGACTGAGTAAAAAAGCTAAATGAGAAGAGAGGCTAAGCTAACATATAGGTTCATGGCTATGCTTAAAGCGTCAAACTGGGGTTAGGCATGAAAAGGGCTTGGGTTTAGGTCAAAATGACCTGTCAATAGACATGAAGAGTATAAATATATGGAGTCATTACCATAGTTTTGGGTTATATTGAGCATTAGATGAAACTAAAATTATAATTCTGTCAAATTAAGCTATTTTTGGAAAAATATTTTTTAGATATGTATAATAGACTCATAATTGTTCTCTTGCCAAATATAAAAGTTTCAATGAAATAATAATGGAAAGAAAGACATTTGAGCTCCAATTTGTTAGGCAATTCAATGTCCAATTGGTAAGTGTAATATTTCACTTCAAAATTTCAAATTAAAATGAACATACAAGAATATTACACTTATTGAGCAATCTAACATATTTTGGATATTAAGATTAACTTTTATATGAATTTGATTCATTCAAGAGTATGGAATTATTAAGGACACATTTTGAAAGATATTACAAGTCTTAATTTCCTAATCTAGTGACAAAATAAAATCAAAATTATATCTAAATTTCACAAAAATTGGAAATTTGTATTTTGAGCATGAGATAGCTTAAAGGTAACAAATTTAACTTGATTCCCTCAAAGATTTTTGTCCAAATTTGTCCATCTATCTATAAATAGGAAGCAAGAACTTAAAGCAATTCAGCCAAAAAAAATCCCAAAAAATATAAAAATATGAAATTTTGTTTTTATTTTTACCACTAACTTTCTTGTTTTTGCATGAAAATATGAGAAAGTTCTTTTGGTTAATCTTGCTCTAGTTATGTTATTTAGTTTTTTTTTTTTAAAGTTTATCTAGATCTTATTGTGAATGCTAAGGAATATTTAGTTTTGCAAGAAGATTATAATATATCTCTTTACCATTTTTTAATTTATTTTACATGTCGTTTTTCACATGCTTGTTATTAAAAAATTCAAAAGGGGAAAGGATTTATTTACAAAAGCTCTTTTTCCTCTATTTTTGAAAATTTTTATATGAAAACTAAAAGGTTTTAATTGAGATGGCTACCAAATTCAGTTTTCTTTGGTTGGAAAATTTTTATGATAAAAAGGTTTTTATACAGATTAGTACTAAGATTAAGGTTAATCCACCAAATTGGTTTTAATTTCCTATTTTTCTCAACTTCGATTAGATAGTGACTCTAATATTTAAAAAAATTGTTTTTAAGAGGGCATTTAAAAAAAAAATCAAAATTTCCGTAATTTTTGTTTAGTGGCTTATATTAAATGCATCAGGCTCAATATAAATCAAATTAAGAAAAAAAAAATAAAGGCTGAACAATACATATTTGTCAATCTATATCATTAAAAAGCAAGATAACTTTCGTATCTTATACTAGTATAAATTTATATATATATTACCAAATAAGCCTTATTAGAAACTTTGTTACTTTAGCTTTATATCTTTTTTATTGAGATACTAGCAAAAATGAGTACTCGCAGCATATGTACCAAAAAAATAATGCTACTTAATTTATTAATTAACCTTCATGGTTTCATGCGTTCGAACTTTTGTTTATTTAATTACTATCTCAATACAAAAATCTATTAATACTTAACAATTTCTTATGACATATTTCGATTGACATTTGCCAATGAAAATGAGACTAAATATACCAATTTTCTAAATAACCTTTTTTAAGAAGCATAATCAATTGACTTTGATAATAAAGGGAAAAAAATTGCGATTTTAGCCGACTTCACTACTGAAGCAATAGGTAGAAAAGGAACAATATGGATCATGCTATAATTTGATGCAAAGGCATTTCTTAATTTGGAAGGGGATGGGAAGGAAAGCTATTTTTGTTTTTTGTTTTTTGACCCTTAAAAAGGAGAGCTATTTAAAGGTATAGAACCGCAATTTATTGTGTCATTAACCCGTGCATGTCAGTTTTCCAAAATAGATGCCTTTTCCTCTTCCCTTCCTTTATTATTTCCCCTTTCCAGGTGTAGCTAGCCACTCTTCATAATTTTATTTTATTTTATTTTTTATTTTGAGCACATGGAACTTCGAGCTTCACATATAAAGCATGCTGCTGTCAACTCATATGAATAAATAAACTTCTGGATCATGGGCATCGTCCTAAGTACGAAAACTGGGATCATCGATTTTCCCGATGCAGAGGATTTAAGGCAAATATAGATCATCACATTTACATCCGAGTATCCATGAATTGCCTCTTCAAAAATGTCACGTAGGCTTCCATTAGGTTGTTTGGGTTTAGCTAGCAATTGCCACAAAACCTGTGCAAACATATGTTGACGATATACAACTTTCCGCAAGTTCTATACTGGAAGCATCTTATCATACGAAACAGATGGATGCACTAATCTTACAAGCTTCGTGCTGCCTGTTTGCTGTTGTCCATAGCGACAAGGTGTTCGCAAAATCGCAAGTAGCCTATAGAACATACTCGTTAGTTTCTGAATCAATAACTGGGAGAATGCTCAAGGCCGCAGAACCAAGATGTAGACCTCGAACAATGGCCCCATATCGAACCTTGATACTGTGGCATAGAAGCAAGATAGAATCCCATGTCGCTGTCCTTCCCTGAAAATGGAGAGCATATAATTACTTCACTTTGGTAAAAAATTAAAACTCGAAGTCGTGCAGAAACAACAAAATATTCCAATTTCTTTGTTTTGGTTAGCAAAATTAAAGACAAATAAGCTTCATTTGCCGTCTAAATACTTCTGTTTAAATTAAAGTAAATTAGTCATCTACCCCCTTAATAATATTTCAAAGATAAGTGGTGAAAGGGCTACTGAAATGACCCGGTGTAAAAATAACAAACTATTGCAAATCTCTAACTTCTAAAGAAATGGAAGATCAGCTACTCAAATGAATTTAACTGATAGAGAATGGAAGTAGGATACCTGAGCAAGGCTCAGCCGGAGAAAGATCTCCGCCACAGCAAACCTCTTCCAGAGAATATTTTTCTAACCGCCTGTCCCTCTTAAATCATGTCCTATTTATATTAGGACTATAAAAGCCACATCAGCCTTGTGCCACGTCTAATTAATCCTATCAACAGATATACTCCTACTAACAGATATAATACCCTACTACTACTAATTAACAAATACCCTACTACTTAACAAATCAACACACCACCACAACCCACTATATAACACATACTTAATACACCGCCTTTAACCCCAATACTACTACTATACCACTCTACTCTTACTAATTCCCCTTTCGCCTCCTCTGATACACATTTAACGGAGGAGCATCGGGAGCATCCACCCTTGGAATCATATCAATTGCCTCCCCTGAAAATTTGTCCTTGTCCTCAAGGACAAAGTCTGGAAAGTGGAAGGAAAAGACAGAAGTATCCATCCAAGAGGCATCCAATGAAGATTAGCCCTGCCATTGCACCAACACTTGAGGAATCTCCAACATTCCCTCACGCCGAAATCAACGACCCAAAATTAACACTGGAAGACGTGCTAAATCCTCCGTTTCCAAAAACAAGTCTGATGGAAGATCCGGAGTAAAAGTGAACAACCCAATAGCTTTCTTAAGGAGGGAGACATGGAAAACGGGATGAATGCGGCAATGAGAAGGAAGACGTAATTTATAAGCCACTTTATCAATGCGTTTGATAATCTGAAAAGGCCCAAAGAAACCTGGAGACAACTTGGAAGAAGATTTAGTATATATACGCTGTTGTAAGGAAGGCCGCAGCTTCAAGAAAACCCATTCACCCACCGAAAATTCCACATGTCGCCTATGCTTATTAGCATTCTGGCAATATAAAGATTGGGCATAAAATAAATTCTGCTGAAGCTGATGAAGAACTGCATCAAGTTCCCGTAATGGATCCCGCAACCCTAGATGGCGCACTTCCTTGTCAACAAAAGACCCTAATACTCGAGGAGGGTGTCCGTAGACAATTTCAAATGGAGTCAACTTGGAAGCCCAAGGAAGCCAAGTCCCCCACTGTGTAGGCTGATCACTCACAAAACAGCGGAGATAACATGCCAAACATCGATTTAAAACTTCAGTTTGTCCATCCGTCTCAAGGTGATATGTGCTACTAAAATGAAGGAAAGTACCTTGTAGGTGAAACAATTCCACCCAAAATTTACTGACAAAGGTTGGATCACGATTACTCACAATCGTCTTTGGAATACCGTGCAGACGAACAATTCCCCTAACAAATAATTCCGCAACACTTTTGGCTGTATATGGAAGCTTCATAAGAATAAAATGACCATATTAGGATAGCTGATCCACTACAACCAATACAACATCAAACCCTTTAGATCTTGGAAGACCCCCAACAAAATCCATGGAGATGTCTTCCCAAATAGCCTCCGGTATAGGCAGAGGACATAAGAGACCAGCAGGCACCAATGTCTAATACTTTTGTCGTTGGCAAATAGCACAAGTTGCAACAAAGTCCACCACATCTTTTTTAATTCTGATCCAATAGACATTGG
Source organism: Laguncularia racemosa (assembly GCA_037954665.1). NCBI lineage: Eukaryota > Viridiplantae > Streptophyta > Magnoliopsida > Myrtales > Combretaceae > Laguncularia > Laguncularia racemosa. The sequence continues at coordinate 1,115,385 of JBBMOL010000214.1, forward strand.
TGATACACCCCTGCCAATGAAGGTATATCAGAGGAGAAAGAAGGGGGAGGTATGAGAAGTGCATGGGAGGAAGAAAAGAGTAGTAGTAAAAAAATACAAAGTAAAGGGTCAATTATGTAATAACTAGAGTAGGAAGAGCTGAGGTGGAAGTAGTAGCTGAGCTGGACCATGAGAGCACGTGAAGAGAAGAAGGCAGGTGGACGTGGCTGACATGGAAGGGAAAAGGGGGGGACCAAGAGGAATGAGTATAAATAGTTAGTTTTGGGGAGGGAAAAAGGGGAGAGAATTCATAACATAGTTTGTTACATAGAGAGGAGAGGGGGAAAACTGGGCAAATAAGGCCATGGCCGCTGGATTCCCAATGAGGGCTAAGGAGGAGGTTCACCGGCTTCCTTCTAGCATTGAGCGTAGATAAAGGAGTTGTTATTGTATTTGTTTTGTTTTGTCCTTGTTCTATCCGGATCTATCACCAGAGTTATAGTGTTGAAATACTTAATACAAAGATTATACTGAATTTTCTAGGATTCCTATCAATTTGGTTCCATTGTCGGGAAATCCCTACCACCAGAAAAGTTCACTACATAGTACATTGCGGCATGACACGGATGGAAACTCGCGTTGAAACACTCGAAAGGACGGTAGAGGGGATACATCTGGATGTCACGAACCTCCAACAACAGCTGGGGGCAATGGAAGACGAACAAAAAAACATGGGTGGGGAATTGTCCACCATACAAGACAAGATGGATCGCATCCAGAAGCTACTAGAAGACATATGGCTCAATAAAGATATGGGAGGACAATCCAGCGGTGGTTCGTCCGTGGTAAAAGATCGTGGCAAACGCGTGGATGGTCCACGTTCCACGGAAATCGGATCAGAGATCCCCATTGGTGGCGAGAGGGGAATGGAAATGGAGGACGAGTTTCGTACTAATGCATCACGCCTAATACTTCCAGAATTCGATGGTGATGATCCCTCCAATTGGATCTTAATGGCCGAACAATACTTCGCCGCACAATAGACAAGGGAGGATAGGAAGGTAGTGCTATCGGCAATGTGCATGAAAGGACGATGCGATCACTGGTTTCAAATGCTGCAAAGAAGAGAGGCAAATCTGACCTAGCCACGCCTGAAGGAAGAAATCATGAAACGATACGGGGGTTTGCTTGCCTCTAACCTCTTCAAGAGTCTATCGCAGTTGAGGCAATGTGGCACGGTTCAACAGTACATTGAAGATTTCGAGTCCCTTATCTCCCATGCCCCAACAATGCCGGAAATGCAACTATTGGGGTACTTCATGGGGGGCTTATGAGATCCAATCCAAACGTGCGTGAATACTTTTACTCCGGCTACCTTGGAACGTGCCATGAACTTGGCTGTTAAAATTGAACGAGAATTAGACTCTGGCATCTTCTTCACCATGGAGCAAGGAAACGGCGGCCGCACTGACATTCGACCACCCACACCACGATCACAGTATTCCAATCAAATGAACAATAGTCATTCGGGAATTTTTTCATCTCCAGCATCACCACGAGTTCCCAGGTTTATGGTGGGGGATGAGCCACGAATGTTATCCAAAGACGATTGAACCATACCTAGAAGACAGGAGCATTCCATGGGAGGAGGGGTTCCACCGGCAGCAGGACATGGAGTGGGGAAGGATGGCTCGAGACGACTTCTCGAGCAGAGGCAATTATCACACGCGGAATTCTTGGATAAGAAGGCAAAGGGCATATGTTTCAAGTGTGACCAGCCCTTTAATCCAAACCACAAATGTCCGAACAAAACATTCCAGTTGTTAGTACTGGGACAAGGGGCAGCCAGCAAGCGAACAGGCTCCTCTCTCGTTGTCATTATTGGCAATGTAGGGTTTCAACGAACCTTGTACAATGAAAATGCAAGTTAAGTTAGCCTCTTCCCCTATCGTGATTCTGGTAGATAGTGGAGCTAGTCACAACTTTGTGTCATTGGAATGGACCGCACATCAGGGATTACCATTATCCGATCATCATTCCTTCAAAGTAACATTGGGAGATGGAAGATTTGTAGAGTCCCATGGGTTTTGTTCTAACCTGCAACTTTAGGTAGGACCATACCACACGGGCGTAGATTGTTATGTAATGGAGTTGAAAGGGGTAGATCTGATTTTGGGAGTGGCATGGTTGAAAATGCTGGGAGAAGTAAAAGTGGATTGGGCTAAAATGATTATCAAGGTTACTCAAGAAAAAGAGGAATATCTGCTATGGGGAGATCTAACATTGTGCCGATTTCCAATCTCTTACAAGTCATTACAGAAGTTGAGGGAATTGGATGAGTGTAAACTACTATGGGTGATAGCAACAACGTTGCAGGGAGAGGAGAAAATCCAGGAGGCGAGTTTGGATAAATTATTAAGAGAATATAGGGACATTTTCGACACTCCACAGGGCCTACCTCCCATTCGTGCAACAAATCACCACATTCCTCTCATAGAAGGGAAAGGTCCCATATCCGTGAGGCCTTACAGGTACGCGTACATGCAAAAAAATGAGATAGAGAGGTTAGTACGTGACATGTTGGAGGTAGAAATCATCCGTCTAAGCACAAGCTCCTTTTCTAGTCCAGTGATCTTAGTGAAGAAGGATGGATCATGGAGATTTTGTGTAGACTATCGTGCTCTCAATGAGGTGACGGTGGCAGATAAGTACCCCATCCTGGTGATAGATGAGTTATTGGATGAGTTATATGGGGCTAATGTATTCTCAAAGATTGACCTACGATCCGGATACCATCAAATACGAATGGCTAAGGAAGACATTCATAAAACGACCTTCCGCACTCATCAAGGTCACTACGAATTCTTAGTCACGCCATTTGGATTGACCAATGCACTAGCAACATTCCAAGCCATGATGAATGAGATCTTTCGACCTTATTTAAGGTAATTCGTCTTGGTGTTCTTTGATGATATTTTGGTATATAGTGGAGATTAGGACACTCATATTCAATATTTAGAACAAGTTTTCTTTACCCTAAAGCAACAGCATTTTTTTGCCAATAGGAAGAAGTGTATCTTCGAACATGCTAAAGTGGAGTATTTGGGACATCTCATATCAAAAGGAGGAGTGGCTATGGATCCAACCAAGATACAATCCGTAGCAGATTGGCCCCAACCATCCTCCCTTAAAGGTCTTCGCGGGTTCCTTGGATTATCCGGATACTATCAGATATTCACCAAGGATTATGGCAAGATAGCCAAACCCTCACGGATTTGCTCAAAAAGAATGGCTTTGAATGGTCCGAGTAAGCTACCACCGCATTCAGTGGATTGAAGAAGGCGTTAGTGACAGCTTTAGTATTAGCAATGCCTAATTTTTCCCACACGTTCGTTGTGGAATGTGATGTATCAGGAAGAGGGCTGGGGGCGGTGCTACAGCAAGATAATAGACTAGTTGCTTATTTTAGTAAAGCCCTGGCTGATCGTACTTTGGCCAAGCCCACTTACGAGAAGGAACTCATGGCATAGGTGTTAGCGATTCAGCATTGGCGACCCTATCTCTTAGGCAAAAAATTTGTTGTTCGAACTGATCAAAAGAGTCTGAAGCATTTGCTTCAACAAAGGATCATGACCCTTGATTAACAAAATTGGCTACCTAAGCTTTTGGGGTATGACTTCGAAGTTCAATATCGAAGGGGAATGGAGAATAAAGTGGCTGATGCCCTGTCAAGGGAGTTTGAAGAGATACATCTGATGCAAATCATGGGACCTATATAGACGGACTTATCAACCATTAGGAGTGAAGTGGAGGCTGATCCGACCTTAGCTGAAAAGATGCAGCTGTTGAAGAGGGGAGAATTAGTGGGCCGGGGGTTTCATCTTGTGCAAAACACCTTATTCCATCACGGAAGATTGGTAATTCTAGCAAAGTCCAAGTGGCCTCTAGTGTTTCTACATGAGTTCCATTCCTCACCCATTGGAGGGTATGCGGGGTTCCTCAAGACTTACTGGAGGATAGCCGCAAATGTGTTCTGGATCGGGATAAAAAAGGATGTGATGGATTTCGTAGCAGCTTGTGCAGTGAGTCAGCACCAAAAGTATCAAGCTTTGGCACCTGCAGGTTTGCTTTGTCCGCTACCAATACCAACAGCCATTTGGGAGGATGTCCCCATAGACTTCGTCGGAGGATTGCCGAAATCTAAGGGGTTTAATGTAATCCTTGTGGTGGTCGATCATCTCTCCAAGTATGGCCATTTTATTCCTATCAAGCATCCTTACACAGGTAAGGGGATAGCAGAAGTATTCGTCAAGGAAATTGTTCGGCTCCATGGCTACCCGAAGACAATTGTGAGTGATCGTGATCCCACTTTTTTGAGCAACTTCTGGACCGAACTCTTTAAATTGCAGGGCACCCTCCTACACTACAGTACCACGTACCATCCGAAAACGGATGGATAGACGAAAGTCTTAAATCGTTGCCTGGAAGGGTACCTTCGATGCTTTGTGAGCCATCATCCTACACTGTGGAAAGCATGGCTTCCTTGGGCGGAATTCCACTACAACACGACCTACCATACAGCATCCAAAATGTCGCCATTTGAAATAGTTTATGGCCAGCCCCTCCTGTCTTGTAGCTTCGTTGAAAAGGAAATACGAAACTTGGAGGTGCATCAAGCATTACAGAGCAAGGACGCAATTCTTCAACAGTTAAGACGCAATCTAGTCCATGCGCAATCCATCTATTGCAAGAATGCAAATGAGCATAGACGACAGGTGGGAGAGTGGGTGTTCTTGAAGCGATGTGTATCTCTTCGACCATAGCTTAAAAATTCTACTTCCAAACTGACTCCAAGATTTTTTGGACCATTTCAAATTGTTGAGTGAATTGGACAAGTGGCATATAGGTTGCAATTGCTAGCCAACTGTCGCATACATCCTGTAGCCATCTTCCACAGTGGGAATCCCACTAGACATGCCCGAAGATTTAGTAGCTATGGCACACCTTCCTGTAGCCATCGTGGGGAGACGATTTAAGAGCGATGGAACAACAGCAACTCCCCAGGTCCTAGTACAGTGGTAGGATCAAGGGCCTGATCATGTTTCATGGATGGATACATCCGAGTTCACTTCCCTCTTCCCAGATTTTGTCCTTGAGGACAAGGACATTGTATCGAGGGAGGAAATTGATACACCCCTACCAATGAAGGTATATCAGAGGAGAAAGGAGGAGGAGGTATGAGAAGTGCATGGGAGGAAGAAAAGAGTAGTAGTAAAAAAATACAAAGTAAAGGGTCAATTATGTAATAACTAGAGTAGGAAGAGCTGAGGTGGAAGTAGTAGTTGAGCTGGACCATGAGAGCACGTGAAGAGAAAAAGGCAGGTGGACATGGCTGATGTGGAAGGGAAAAAGGGGGGACTAGGAGGAATGAGTATAAATAGTTAGTTTTGGGGAGGGAAAAGGGGAGAGAATTCATAACAGAGTTTGTTACATAGAGAGGAGAGAGGGGGAAAACTGGACAGATAAGGCCACGGCTGCCGAATTCCCAGTGAGGGCTACGGAGGAGGTTCACCGGCTTCCTTCTAGCATTGAGCGTAGATAAAGGAGTTGTTATTGTATTTGTTTTGTTTTGTCCTTGTTCTACCTTGGATCTATCACCGGAGTTATAGTGTTGAAATACTTAATACAAAGATTATACTGAATTTTCTGGGATTCCTATCAATTGGAAGCGAGATGTCTATAAGTACGAAGAAAACCAGCATGACCCCTAATTGGTGAAGAATGGAATTCGTGTAAAAATAGTTGTGGCCATTTGGATTGAGCAAGCACAACCAATTTTCCCCGATAGAATAAAGTATCATGTGTTAAATGGAACCCATGTCCTGCTGACTCCCCCTTCTGTAACAACTTAAGTTTCAAAGCTAAAACAGGATCAATCTCCACTGCATTTTTAATGGTAACCAAATCAGTCCATATAGGTCCTGAAATTTGCACCAACTCCAACTCATCATACTTCCTGGAAAAAGCATTAGCTACAGTATTTTCAAGACCCCGTCGATACTGTACCTCAAAATCATATCCCAACAATTTAGGTAGCTATTTTGCTGATCTTGGGTAATGATTCGTTGTTGAAGCAAATGTTTCAGACTCTTCTGATCCGTTTTAACAATGAACTTCTTTCCCAGCAAATAGGGTCGCTACTGCTGTATAGCCAACACCAAAGCCATAAGCTCCTCATAAGTGGATTTAGCTAATGTGCGATCCGAAAGAGCTTTACTGTAATAAGCAATAGGGCGATTGTGTTGTTGCAAGATAGCTACCAATCCCTTTCCCGAAGCATCACATTCGACAATGAAAGTTTGGAAAAAATTAGGCATAGCCAAAATGGGCGTTGTAACTAATGCCTCCTTCAACCTATTAAAAGCAAATTCAGCAACGTTGGACCAGCCGAATCCATTTTTCTTAAACAAGTCAGTCATAGGTTTTGCAATCTTCCCATAATCCTTAATAAACTTCCGATAATATCTAGATAAACCCAAAAATTCATGGAGGCCTTTAAGTGTATGAGGTCGAGGCCAATCAAGTACTGATCGAACTTTAGCCGAATCCATTGCCACCCCTTCAACAAATATAACATGTCCCGAATATTCCAACGCAGCTTGTCCAAACAAACACTTCTTATTAGCATAAAACTAATGTTGTCGTAAAATAGTGAAAACTTACTATAAGTGTTGAACATGAGAACTCAAATCAACACTATACACTAAGATGTCGTCAAAATACACTAAGACAAATTGCCATAAAAAAGGTTGAAAAATATCATTCATCATTGCTTGAAAGGTAGCCGAAGCATTCGTCAATCCAAATGGCATAACAAGAAATTCATAATGTCTATGGTGAGTACGAAATGCAGTCTTATAAACATCCTTCGAAGCCATTCGAATATGATGATACCCAGACCAAAGATCAATCTTGGAAAAAACACTAGCTCCAAGCAATTCATCTATGATTGGAATTGGAAACTAATCAAGTATGGTTGCCTTATTAAGAGCTCGATAATCAACACAAAACCGCATGAGCCATCCTTCTTCTTAACCAAAATCACCGAACTAGAGAATGGGCTAGTATTAGATGATTCCCGCTTCCAATATATCAAGAACTAACTTTTCTATCTCATTTTTTTTGCACATAGGCATATTGGTATGGATGAACCGAAACTGGTCCATGACCTTCCTATAATGGAATGTGATGATCTATTGACCTAAGAGGTGGAAGTCCTTGAGGAATCTCAAAAATATCTACATATTCAACCAACAATGCGTCTAAAGCTCCATCATGAACACATTCTTCCATAGGAGCTTGCTTATCCAATACCCATAATAGATTACACTCATCCGTATCCTCTAATTTTTGTAAAGATTTAAAGGAAATAGGAAATCGACAAAGAGTTAGATCACCATGTAACACATACTCGTCCCGATTTCACAACCTTGATAGTCATCTTAGCCCAACCAACTCGTATCTCACCCAAAGTTTTCAACCATGCCATACTCAATATCACATCAACACCCCTTAATTCCATTGCATAACAGTACACAAAAGCTTCATATTCCCAACCTGTATTGGTAAATTGGCACAATATCCCTGAGATTCTACTTTATGACCATCCCTTAAAGTAACTCGAAAACTACAAGTGTCCTAACATGGTAATCCAAGTTGCATTATCAAAGCTTTAGAAACAAAATTATGACTCGCTCCACTATCTATCAAAAATACCACAGGAGTAGAAACTAAAATACCTTGCATTTTCATGGTGCATGGATCATTGAATCCCTACAAAGCCATCAAAGATAACAATAGCAATGGTTCTCCTGATCCTGTTTGCCTACCCTCCCAATTATCTTCACCAAGAGAATCTTCTTCCAATACCAACAACTGAAGAAACTTATTCGGACAACGGTGAGTAGGAAGGGCTAATCACACATAAAACATAATCCCTTTGCCTTGTCAAGAAATTCGACATGAGACAATTGTCGTTGACCATGGGAACGATGAACACCCACTTTAGCCACACCAGAACTAGAAGCCACTTGTGATTCCAAACCATTAGTCGTATCAGATTTCCTTAACATCGAAACATTTTCACCAGCAACGCCAAATCTCGTGCTTTTCATTTGTGTGATTCATCACTACCCAAGAAACGAGGACTTCAAGCTACCGACTATCATGAAGTGGTTAGAGGTAAGGCAGACCCCGGATACACATGTCTACTGGTAAGATGAGGACGAAAATAATTTGGTCGTATATCACCACGACCGACATTGCCCTGCTTTGGCGCTATGAAAATACTAGAATCAAATTCTCTCTTTATTTTCAAAGCTAGATCCATCGCACACTCCAATGTAGATGGAGAAAAGGTGTCCACTCGCGTTTGAATAGAATCCCGTAATCTGCCCAAAAAATTCCAATAATTGCAATTCCGACATAGCCGGTGCTTGCGACGTTAGACATTCAAAATCCTCTATATATTGAAAGATTGTTCCTCCTTGTCGTAGTTATGAGAGACCCTTAAAAAGATTAGAAGCCACTTGACCCCCATACCTTTTCATCATCTCCGTTTTCAAGTGTGACCAATCTAAATCAGTTTCTCGACGTTGAAGCATTTGAAACTAATGATTACAACGTCCTCACATACACATTGTTGATAGCGTTACTTTCCGATCCTCCCTCGTCCGCTGAGTTGTGAAATACTGTTCCGCCAGCAAGATCCAATTAGAAGGATCCACCCCATCAAACACAGGAAGAATTAACCGCAATGCATTTAAACAAAACTCGCCACCTTAGCAACCGAGAATTCTCCTTTCAAGTTCTTCAAATTTTTGGGCTGATCACAAGAACTTCAAAGACATTGTGAGTAATATATGGAGAATGGACATTGCTGGGTCCAAAATGTTTCAAGTCGTCCGGAAGCTTAGACTACTTAAGCAAGAACTCCGACAGTTAAACAAGAATGAATTTTCCCACCTCCTTGACAAGGTTGAGATGGCAAAAACTAGACTACAAACTCTACAAGCTGCTGTCCATGGGGATGCAAAATATGTCCTTTATGGAAGAGGAAAAAGAAGCATATAAAGCCTATTATTTGCTACGAGGAGCTGAGGAAAGTTTTTACAAGCAGAAATCCAGGGCACACTGGCTGAAACTGGGGGATAGGAATACATCATTCTTCCACAAAACCATGAGGAACTTGCATAACCGTAGCTACATACATCATCTACTTAGAGATGATGGGAGGGAGGTTTTTGGGGATGAGGAGGTAAAGGCACTTGTAGTGGAACACTTCCAGAAACTTTATGATTGTCCTCCTTCCGATCCTATACTGGAAGATGTTAGTAACATGGTCACATGGAGGCTGAGTAATCAACAACAAACTGAACTAGCTCTTCCTTTTATTGATGATGAGATTAAATGGGGGTTCTTCTCTCAAGCCAATGACAAAGCCCCAGGGCCTGATGGTTACACTGCCAAGTTCTTCAAAGACACATGAGGGATTATTGGTAAGGACCTTCTGGAAGCATCAAAAGAATTCTTGGCATTTGGACATCTACTCAAAGAGATTAACTCTTCCATCATCTCCTTGGTTCCTAAGATTGCCAACCCATCAAGACTAGGAGAATTTCGTCCTATTGCTTGCTGCAACGTTATTTACAAGGCCATCTCTAAAGTCATTGCAGAGCGTATCAAAAGGGTCCTCCCATCCCTAGTTGGCAGAGAGCAAGCCGCTTTCATACCTGAAAGAAAAATCACTGACAATATCTTCCTTGCTCAAGAATTGATGGCAGGCTATCGTACACAATCAAATTCACCTCGGTGCACCCTTAAGGTGGACCTCCAACAGGCCTTCGACACGATTAGATGGGACTTTTTGATGGCTACTCTTCAAGCTATGAACTTTCCTCCCCACATATGCTCCCTTATTCATCAGTGCATCTCCACTCGAAAGTTTTCCATCAACATCAACGGGGAACTTGCGGGCTACTTTCCTAGTAGGAGGGGGCTTAGACAAGGTGATCCGATATCCCCTTACCTCTTTGTGTTGGGAATGGAGATCCTATCTACCCAACTGAGATGATTGATTGAGCACCCCCAATTCACCCCCCATTGGAGATGCAAGAATGAGAAATTAACTCACCGATGCTTTGTAGATGATCTTCTCATTTTTTTCAAAGGTAACCTCCAATCAGTTTCATTGATTAAGCTAACACTCCAGCGGTTTCACTCTATGTCAGGCTTGGAAGTCAATAATAACAAGAGCAATATCTTCTTCTCTCATGTTCCCTCGACTGAGAAGGAGGCCATTCTATCTTTGACCCAGTTCCAGGAAGGAACATTGTCAATGCGTTACCTTGGGGTTCCCCTCTCTTCTTCCAAGCTGCGAAAAGAAGATTATGATGCCTTGCTAGAGAGAATGTTATCTCGGGTCACATCCTGAACGTCCAGATACCTCTCCTATGCAAGGAGATTGCAATTGATCAAGTCCGTTCTCGTCTCTTTGCAAGTCCATTGGAGCAATGTATTCCTACTTTCTAAATATGTTACTAGGAAGATGGATAGCCTACTCAGGAATTTTTTGTGGAGCAGAAACCCTCATACCTACACTAACGCAAGGACGGACCGAAAACCCTTTGGCCCAAATGGGTCTACTCCACTTTCTTGAAAGGTCGAAGCTTCTGGGCAAAGAAAGCACCTGCATCATGCTCCTGAACATGGAAGAAACTGTTGAAACTCAGATGCTTAGTCCGCCCCTACTTTCAATGGGTCCCTAATAATGGGCTCATCATCTCCCTTTGGTCAGACTATTGGCTTCCAATAGGCCCCTTGGATTTGTTATTCCTCCTACCACCAAACTTTGTTCCCTCATGGAAGGCAACGAATGGTGCATCCCTGAGAGTGTGCTAAATATGAATATTCAGATCCCCACCTCGCTTCATCCCGATGCATCAGTCAACAACCGCCTCAGATGGATCCATTCCGCCACGGGTGAATACACAACTAAGAGCGGGTATGAATTCCTCACCCCTCCAACCCGGGTGGTCCCCTGGGCTAAGGTGATTTGGAATAAATACTCAATCCCTAGGCACTCGTTTATCTTATGGTTAACTTGGTTACACAAGCTAACCACATTGGACAAGTTGGAAGCATGGGGCGTGACTTCTTCTACTATGTGCTTCTTATGCCAACAGAGTTAGGAAGACCACCCCCACCTCTTCTTCAATTGCAGCTACTCTTGCTTGATTTGGTCTGCGGTTTGTGACTACCTTCATTGCTCGGCATACTTCAAAAGCTGGCAAGGGGCTACATCTCTATTACTGGCCTCAATTGACTCCAACTCTCTCGACTTAAATAGAAGATGTGTTGCACTAGCAGCGATAGTTTATTGTATTTGAAGAGTGCGTAACAATGTACGCCTAGGGAACCATATCCCCAGTTGGGGTTCTGTTGTAAACCAAATTAGAGCTTATTCCTCCATTTTGTAACACTCTTAAGTAGCCTCTTTATCTTTTCATTGTTTACCCCTCCAACCGTTTTCCTCAATCCTTCATTATATTAGAACTCCCTCTGGAATTGACTCCTGTGTCTTTACTCAACCAAATATCCTCCAGTAGTTTCTGCATTCGATTAATCTTCCCTTACATATTAGATGCTTCTCCAAGCATCGATTTTTGCTCTCCATCTAATGAAACCAGCTTATGCTGGATCTCGACTACTTCATTATGTATATTTTCCACATTTTTTTCAAGTGCTTCTACTCGAGCATCCATCCTCGTCATTGTGCGGTATACGCCAGTAGGCTGGAATTGCAATGCAGATCCAATAAGGTCTCAAATGGAATTTCAGATGGCATTGATTGTCAACTCCGGTGTGGTTTCCTGGCAACGGAACAAATTGAAATGACCCGGTGTAAAAATAACAAACTATTGCAAATCTCTAACTTCTAAAGAAATGGAAGATTAGCTACTCAAATGAATTTAACTAATAGAGAATGGAAGTAGGATACCTAAGCAAGGCTCAGCCGGAGAAAGATCTCCGCCACAACAAACCTCTTCTAGAGAATATTTTTCTAACAGCCTCTCCCTCCTAAATCATGTCCTATTTATATTAGGACAATAAAAGCCATGTCAGCCTTGTGCCACATCAATTAAAGCCACGTTAGCCTTGTGCCACATCTAATTAATCCTACCAACAGATATACTCCTACTAACAGATATAATACCCTACTACTACTACTAATTAACAAATACCCTACTACTTAACAAATCAACACACCACCACAACCCACTATATAACACATATTAATACACCACCTTTAACCCCAACACTACTACTATACCACTGTACTCCTACTAATTCCCCCTCTGCCTCCTCTGATACACATTTAATGGAGGAGCATCAGGAGCATCCACCCTTGGAATCATATCAACTACTAACAAAAATTACACTTAAAATTATTTTCTTTCCATTCATTTTCATTATCCCTATTTTCATTCCTCTTGTTTTACTTAGCCTTTAAGATCAAATGCAATAAACAATCTCTAGTCATTGAAAGGTTTATTTTTTTATTTTTTTTTAATTTAAGAAAAATAATTGAAATTTCAATATACAAATGATATCAGCTGATCTCCTAATGATGATGATGATGATGATGATAGCATTGTAGCCCAAAGACACTGAAATAAACAGATTGAACTTGTCCCAACTTTCTTGTGCTTGCAATCCATCGTGGAAGATTGCACAACTTCGTAATGATCACCAAATTAGAATCCCGTGCGCTGGCAATAATAATATTATATCTACAGGATTTGCTACCAATGTACATTGTGGTAATAGGGAATATTCGATTAAGTTCATGGCCTTGCCATCAATCATGTGCTCATTATGTTAAAATTGCCATCAGGATGTGCACCACAGATATGTGATCCTTTTTTAGAAATTTACACCTCATCCATTTTGTTTTAAATTTTGTCGGTTAATAGTGCCAAGAGACTGACCTCATCCAGGATTTAATCCCAATTAGTCCTAGAAATTAGGGTTTCCCATGTAAAGTTGTGCTAAATTAATTAAGGAAAATAGCTGAGAGCTTACCTGAAGAGTAAATTGCAGCTTCTTGTCCCAGTACAGTGCAAAAATTGGAGGACTCTTTCTTCCTACAACCAGTATACAAGCTCTGGGGTGAAGAGCTGAAGGTACACTGGATATGACAGCAATATATTTCTCAGGAAATCTCTCCTTTGGAGGCAGAATTCCCAAAAATAAGGGATTTTTACTAGACTCTGCTCCAGCGTAAGACGAAGGATCCACATGTAACATCCACTTTGGGTGCTCCAGGAACGCACAGAATAGGTACAAGAGCAAATGAGAATCAGTTGGGAGATCAGGAATCCATTTCTTGGTTACTTTGTCAGATAGCTCACTACTTTGAAGATATTCATAATTCTTTACACATGTTCCTTCAGCAAGATCTGCCCACAAAAGGGAAAGAATGATGTTACCAATTAGATCTGAAATCTGTGATTTCAGTACGATTGTGCGTTTTTTGGACTTTTGTATGACTGAAAATTTGGGATCACTGAATTTTCTCACCTCGGATTCTTTGTACCATGTAGTCTGCACGAACTCCGCTTTGGGGTAGCAAACCTTTAATTAACTCTCCTTTCATTAATAAGTTAAGTCTCTGATGATCAGTGATGGCATCCAAACAGTCCTGCATCAAAGGAATCAAGGAATTCTGTTGCTGAGATTGTTGCATGCTGCCCATAGGTGGCTTTGCTGCAGTAAGTCATCCAGAACAATAAACAAGTGAACATTTTCAAAAGTCATGAATTATAAAAAACTATTCTTCAGCCAAACTCTTCAAAGCAAGACATTATACAGCAATCATATAATATTTTCATTACAAATCCATTTTTCGCCAAGGTCAGTTGTTGCCTCAAGTTTTTATGTGGAGCAAGTTGCTGCCTTGGTTGAGACAATCTTATACTTTTGAATTTATTCAACTCAAGCCAGGAATCAATAACCCAGAAGAAATGGTCCTATTAACGAGAGAAAGATAATATGTAGCAAAGATTTGAGAATCGTCAGAGTTACATACACATGGAAGCAGTAAGAGCTTGCATAAGAGTAGATTGCAACTGTTGAAGAACTGCATCTTCATCCACAGTATTTGCTGGGAGCCATTCTTTAGTCCGGTCGACTGAAGAAACAGGAATCCCCATAGATGATGAATTATTTCCCACTTGACTAATAGTTATTGAGATGCCAAGCTTTGCGGCAGCTTCCATTAGCTGAAAACATAACTGACAATTATTAAATATGCTAAAATCATTCCATAAGAATTTAATCTTTATTCACATTGAAATAACACAATAAAGATGCAGCCACATCAGTCCACATATAACCACATGAAGATGAAGAAATCTCAAGTCAACTACTTTGTTCCTTTTCTTCATCAGAAGATAATCTTCTTATGCTAAAACTAAGTGAATGACCATAAATCCAATATCCCTTATCATAAACGAAAAATCCAAAAAACAAAAAAAAAAGAACCGCAGTAAACCAACCTGAAGGTGACTGCTATCAATTTTTTTGAGTAGAGGTTTCAATAAAACTGAAGAAAACCACTGCCTAAGGCGGTCACGCCACAGTTCAATCTGGGGATATATACCAAGATGTTCAAAAGCTTCAATTGCTTCTTCCAATGACATTGGTGGGGAAAGATCACCTTCTCCTTTCTTAGGGGGTGTGGTAAATTTCTGTGAGCCAGGGGACATTCTAACTGGCCTTAGAGGTGTACTCCTCGTAGTTCCAGATGTATTGGGTGAAGTGGCCAGATTTTTGGGACTGGCTATGCCTAAGCCACCGATGGTGGGTGGTGGAGTGGCCAGTTTCCCAGCAGACTGAGTTATCTTTTCATCCACTTCTGCCAAAAAAAGTTCAAGCTTCTCTTCTGATGCAATCTCTTTCATAGATGGTGTTTGCTTATGTGACCAAGGAGTTGAGACTACTGAATCAAGGCTAGGTGAATGTTGGGCAGAAGCTAGTGACAAAACACCACCAGGAACAAGAAATAAAGAAGAGCCTGGGGATTTAGATGGGGAACTGACCAGTCGAAGCTTACTTCCTGCGCTCATGCTTAACTTATCATTCGTTCTAGGAGATGAGCATTTTACACTTGCCATGAACTGATGAAGTGGGACAAGGGGCTCTAAAGGCGGTGTCAAGAGCAGTTTTGACTTGGGAGGTTTTTTTGATGGTTCGGATGCAGCTTGATGAGCCTTTGGGTTTAAACCTAATAGCCCTAGCTGACGAACTGTGAGAGTTGGTTGATCCTTTGAAGTTCTAGGTGCAGATATTAATGGGACTGCTGGACTGCTTTGCACTCCATGCACAGAAAAGACTTTATAACAGGCTAGCATACTTGCAATAGAAACCAAACTAACAATAGTCTCTATCGTCTTCACAATTAAATCTGCAGAACATTAACAGATTTTACAAAGGACAGCATAAAGGTGAATATGAAAAGTTTGAGCTCTAAAATTCAATAAATCTTGAACAGATGACTTACAAGCTGTATGCTGGCCTAAACCATTGAGATTGATATAATGGAATAACTGCTCCTCCCTTCATAAATTATAGCAAACAATCCCATTGGTACATAGTGATTATAGTGAAAGGAGATGACTTTGTCATATGGGCATGAAACAACAACTGAAAATCATTGCACGAAACAACTCCTCTAGATGGAAAGCAACCCCAAGCACAAAGTAGATGCCAAATGAACAAGCATATCCTACACACCTTAAAGCCCTATTTATCAGAAATGATACTTCCCAGCAACCCACATTTGCTATACACTTTTCACAGTAACGGTACATGTGCAATGCAAAGCAGTAAAATCAGTGTCTCAAAAACATAGCTACAGAAAAATCATATTCAAATCAGCATTTGATCTGCTTTGGCTCCACAGAAATTGACATTTTTTTTTCTGTAATTTATTTAAATTCTTTAGGTCATTGAATTTCATGTTTTGTATATACTCCTTATTTAATATTCCTTCATATGTACAGTCATAACATTACACATATGCAAGAAAAGCTAAAAGAACAAGATTTAAAGAGAAGATTTGGTTCGCAACAATTTGAGCTACTGGACAGAACAAAACCTACTGTTCCCTGCTTGCTTTACTAAATAACGCAATGCAGGTCTTGGTTTTTTACCCCAATTTTTAGAGGGAAAGAGAAAATCCTTAAGCTGGGCTAAAGCTCTATACAACAATGCCAATGATCATGCACACCACATAACAGTGGAACAGTTTCATGTTCAGTTCCTTCACCAAGCTTCAAAGTCAGAAATTCAAACCAAGACATGTCCTGGCCCTGCAAACCATGGTGCAGAAACCAGTACAATGGCTTTTGCTATTATAATGCTCCTACCATATTTTTTCTTTTCTAGTCATTTTACCTGGAAACATCAAAGGAATACTGTAAAGAATATTGACATGTAATTAAAACCAGACCAACTTTTCGCAAAAAGACCGCCAATCTATCCACAACTGGGTTGATAACTACAATCACATTATGATTTATTCAATTCCAAGTCTACAACGCGACAAACTGACCCACGCCTGCCCCGATTTAAAACAAAAATACAAAGACAAACCATGAAACTGATACCACACTGCAATTAGTAGCATCGAAGAGGCAGCTGCAATAGATTAATTGATTTGTTGCATTATAAGGATTCTTCATATGCATTGTTTAATTGGAAAAAATAACAGCAGGTGCCCGAGTAACATGTTAAAAAGGTAAAAAGAAGAAGCTTTTTAGTTTTCCCCTTTGCATATAGTTTATACGAATAATCAGTATGGGAAACAGTTCCTTCTAAAAAAGTGAGCTGACACTGTTAATGGTACCCTTTTTTTCTTTCAACAAAAAAGAAAACGTTCGGCGCGAATTTGACATGAAATTAATTCCATAAAACGTCAAAGCGTCCTCAATAAATAAACCCTAATTTCTCGATTTCGCAAATTGAATAAGAGGCATTAAGTAGTAGAAGATACGAATTACGTACCTGGAAATAAGGAAAGTCAAAGTGGAAGCAGAGGCAATGGAGAAGAAGACGATGCACTGGAATGCATATTTCGAAGGTTGAAGACTCTTCGTTGTGAGTGCAGCAGATAGGGCTGGGTTCCGATACACTGCAAACTTGCTAACTTTTGGTGGAGAAGAGGCAACTGCTTTGTCACTTGTTGATTCCATGTTGTTTAGTGAGAGAGACGTTTAGGGTTTAGTTATTAGCTTTGTGTTGTGACTTGTGAGTGGTTCGGAGAGAGAGCGAGCGTGACATTATAGTGCCATGCAAGACATCATGAATGAGCTACTCATGGTGTCCTCGACTATGATATTTAAAGTAGTGTACTCACAATAGCTCTACTCATCCCTTCATTGTCCTCTTTTAACTGTTGCTTTGTTAACCCTATAGGGCAATGGTGGTATCGGTGTAAGATTTACTAGTGGTGCATACTTTGAGTCTACAACATCCTACCCCTTTGGTGGTTGCTTGTGTTGAGCAGAAGGAAAAAGTACAACTCCGTCATGATGCTCAACTAGCTATACAGTAGCATTGGCCAAGGAAACTGCTATAGGCAGATTAGATGTTATGCATATATGGTGGAGGGTGTTAGCTTAGACAAAGCAAAAGAAAACACATTGGCACAACATAGTCATATAGTTTAATTAATATAATATTATAAGCGTATTTTTTATCAAGTGTCTAATTATTGTTACAACAAATCTTACTTAGCAACAATCGACACGTTTGTATCACTAGATGCACTTTACATGCACATCACCAATATATTGCAATAGGATTTTATAAGAGTGACGATCCTTCAAATAAGCAATGTAAGATTCATGCAATGCTATCCAATTAGTATCAGTCCACCCATGTAAATTAACATGATGTGAGCGGGGCTTGATATTAGTAGGCATTTACCAAAGTGCATCAAATTGCTAGGAAAGGAGATCTGGTTAATACCACTATACAATATAAAAGCAAATGAATGGTACTAAAGCTGTCCAATTTGAGGATTTAGGGTTGAAGGTTTAAGGCTTAGGCTTAGGCTTAGTTTTTTTTTTTAAGGTTTAGGGTTTGGGGTTTGGGCTTTAGGGCATAGGGTTTAGGTTTGGGGTTTAAGGTTTAGGATTGGGGTTTAGGGTCTAGGGGTTTAGGGGTTTAAGGGTTAGGGGTTTGGGATTTAGGGTTTAGGGATTTGGGATTGGGTTTGGGGTTTGGTTTAGGTTTCGGGTTTTGGGGTTTAGCATTTAGGGTTTGGGGTTTAGGTTTAGGGTTATCGGGATTAGGTTCAGGCATTAGGGTTCG
>JBBMOL010000215.1:0-20000 GCA_037954665.1 Laguncularia racemosa
ATTTTCCATTCCTAATCTAATCTATACTAGACCCTATGCTCATCTAATGTAGATCCTTGACTTGAGTTAGGAATTTCGTTTTATTTTAAAGTCACCACCAAAATGTTGTTGGGAAAGATTGAATTAGGACTAATTGAGCAGATTAGTCCTAATTTGGACCATTAGTCGTCGTGATTTCCTCTTCTCATTTTTTGTGAAAAGAGGAAAGGGGAAAACCAAAGTTTTTGAGTTCGGAGGCTAACCTACTAAAACCCTAAGGTTACCACCCTAATCTCCTAAAATCTACTCTATCTAGAATGTCTTTTATTTTTTTTATTATCTTTTTATTTTTTTTAATAACCTATTCTGAAAAAATGATTTTTATTCCTTTTTAGAGTTACCCCAAATGGGTGCCTACGTACTTGCTATTCAGGATCAAACATGCCGTAGTTCGCTTTTCCTAAAAAACTTTAGTGTGTTTGTGAATTTTAATTATGAAATTTCTTTGGATTTATGTTTTTACCATTTTAGTATTTTTCTAAAAAAATCTAAGCCTAAGCTTAATAATTTGATTTTTTGAAAAATAATAATTTTTAGGAAAAACCAATTTTGGATTTATTTTAAAAAAATGATTTTTTTAAGTGATAAAAATTTCATTTCTCTATTTTTCAACCCATTTCTATTATTATTAATTTTACTGATTTTTATCAATTTTTACTATTTTTATTAATTTTTATTCATTTTTTCATAATTTTCATTAAATTTTCTTAATTTTTATTTTAATTTTTTAATTGAAAGGCTCTCTTTTATATTATTTACCTACCATAAACTAAAATCTATTTTTTATATATTTTTATTATTTTTCATTTTTTTGTATTTTTGTAATTTATTATTATTATTTTATTATTTTCTATTATCCTTGCTAAATTAAATCCTAAAAAAAAACTAATCTAAATTCCAATATTTTTCTATTTTTGAATAATAAATAACAAATAGATAAATAAATAAATTCGAAAAAATGAAGTGACTAAATAAATAAATAAGAAATAAATAAAATAAAAAAAATTGAAAAAACCGACTTACCTGGATCCGGGTCGGTGCACGGGTCGAGTCGGGTCGATCGTGCACAGTGGCTAGGAGTGCTCGTTGACGGCATTCTGGCGGCCTTCCGAAGCGATTGAGGTGTCGATTCCTAGGTTTTTAGGAGTGAGGAACTTAACTGTGGTGGTGGATTTTTCCAAAAACGCCTCTTGGTGGCAGCTCGATGCTTGATTGGTGGTTGTGGCTTGGCAACTCCAGTGAGGCTTCGATTCTCTCTCTTTTCTCTCTTTTTCTCACTTTTGATCTGTGCCTTTGCCTCCTCCCTTCATCCTCTATTTATAGGCGTAAGAAATCGAGCTGGATAAGCTCGGATTTCATCCAATTGAAGGAAATTGGATTTCGGTTGAAACCCATCTCCGATTTGTGCAAATCCTTTGATTTGTTGTGATTTGATTCCAATTGCATGATGTTTATCTTATTTCTGTTGAAGATCTGCTAGATTTGTGCAAAAAAAATCGAATCAAAACGGTCGAAATTCGATTTTTCCTCTTCGTCGACGATCTCGGATGAAGGTTGAAGATGATCACGCACCCAACGCGTGCATCCGCTCCAACCAATCAGCTGCTGCCATGTGTCCCAAGTGATGAAAAAAATTGCAAAGCGCGGATTCTGCCTCCCCCGCGTTTCAAACCTGTGACCGACCCCCCCCCCCCCCCCCACGCGCGCGCGTGCGCCTTAGGCCATGGTTCGGACCAGCTGGGCTAGCCTACTTACTCGATTTATTTTTTTTTTGCAATTTGCATATATGCAATGCGATTTTTTTATTTTTTTGTATTTTTTTGAAATTTCAAAAAATTAAAAAATTATTTAATCCTTTTTATTGCTATTTCTGCAATTATTTTCCAAAATTGATATATTTTTCCTATTTATTTTATTTTTTGAATATTTTGCCTATTTTTGCTAAATTGAAGAAAAACGTAGGAAAATTGGAAAAAAATGGAAATTAATTATTATTGATTATTAGGGAAAAAATGGGGTGTTTACAACTGCCCCTCTTTATAGTAAAGTTTGAAAAACTTAACTACAAAGATAAGAAAGACACCATTTTTTGCCTCTTGATTGAATGGATAATGCCTTGTTTTGGCTGGTTATCTGGAATTGTGTCTCTAGTAGGAAAATGCTCCATGAGCTAATAATCCCATGAGTATTTGTGATGGTTGGTATTGCTTAGGAAATGATCTTAACCAACCTGACAATCTAGGGTAATGTATCCTCCCAAAAAGTGTTATATGGGCTGACTAATTGGCGATAGGAAACATCTCAAGAATTGTTTAGGTGGGTGTTAATGTAAATGGAATAAGCTAATGATAGGAAACGTCTTAACGGACTAGCAACCTTGAAGAGAAGATTGTCTTAGGAAGCGCACTTATGAGCTGGCCACCTGTCAACAGAAGCATCTGACTAGACTAGTGACTGTTTGAAGAGAAATACCTTCGAAGAGTGCTCTTATGAGTTGACTAATCGGTTATCGACACATTTGAAAAGTGCTCCTACGAGTTGACTAATCGATAGAGTCGAAAAGTGCTCTTACGAACTAACTAATCGATAGATTTGAAAGTACTTCTTTTGAGCTAACTAATCGATGGGTTCAAAAAGTGCTTGTCTGAGCTAACTGATTGATTTGAAAAGTGCTCCTATGAGCTAACTAATCAATAGCTTCAAAAAGTACTCCTGTGAGCTAACTTCAAGAAAAGATGTCTAAGAAAGTGCCCCTTCGCGGGCTAACTAACCTATAGCGAGAGGACATGCCTCAAAAGGTGCCCCTATGTGCTGACATTTTGGAAGGGATGTTTGGGAATGTGCCCCATTGTAGGCTAACTAACATATGGTGGGAAGTGTCTTCTTAGACTCACGACCCTGAGGAAGAAATGTTTAAAAAAGGTACCCCTACAGGCTAACCTTAGGAAGAGATGTTTAGGAAAGTTTCCTATTGTGGGTTGACTAACCTACAGGGAGAAACGTCTCAAAAAGTGACCTTATAGGCTAACCCTAAGAGAGAATGTTTAGGGAAGTTCCCCAACGTGGGTTAACTAACCTATGGTAGGAATACATGTCTCGAAAGGTGCCTTAATGTGCTGACCCTACGAGAAGATGTTTAGGGAAGTGCCCTAATGTGGGCTGACATTTTCAAATGGATGTTTAAACAAGTGCCCTATTATGGGCTGACTAATCTTATGCTTTTGAAAATGCTTCTACTGACTGGGTTAAATGATTTGATGTTTTCAGGATATGTGGATGATAGTTATTTATTTTAATATGTTTGCCAATTTATCGTAGATAACAACCAAACTAACGCAGCGAGGAAAGCGTAAACCCGAGACCAATTCTAGGATTGGAACTCTAGAATAAACAAAGAGGAATCTGAGTTTATTCTTCAATAAATTTCAATTGCGCACAATCGAAAAACACAGAGAAACTCGTCTCTAAAAAGTGTGTATAGAATATTGAATAATGATTAACCCTAAAATGACCTAATAACTATTTATACTCCTTAGGAAAACACGTAAAAAAGGAAATAAATATAAGTATACACGTCCGTCATCTGGCATGTACACGGTCGTGCATGCAGGCCGTGTAAGCTTCTGGGAATATTTCTGACATAATACACTATCGTGTCCCTTAGCCGTGTATAGAGACCGTACATGTTTCTAGGAGAGATCCTGACTGAACACACGGCCGTGCCTCCTGGCCGTGTAAGAGGCCGTATACGTTTCTGGGAATCATCCTGGTATATCACACGATCGTGCCTTCTGGCCGTGCGTGCAACCGTGTGTGTTTCTGGAAGCTCCCTGACATCATACACGACCGTGCTTGTAATAGACACACCCGTATCAACCCGTGTCAGCTACGATGTTCTCATCATTCTCTCCCACCAATGAAGAACTCGACCCCGAGTTCTCTTTTGGATATAAGGGTTCGTCATCCGCGTAGAATGGGGATAAGTCAACTACATTGAAGGTTTTTAAGATTTTCATGCTTTCCGGGAGCCCAACCACATAGGCATTGTCATTAACCTTGGCGACAATATTGTAGGGGCCATACTTCTTTGGTTGCCACTTGCTATACGTGCCCACGGGAAAGTGTTCCTTCCTTAAGAACACCATCACTTGATCTCCCACCTCGAACAGTTTCTTCTTCCGATGCTTGTCTGCGACTTTCTTATACTGCTCATTAACCCTCTCAATTCGCTCTTTCACGTCAGATGCCACTGTGTGGTATTGTTCCGCCAGGTGTTTAGCAGCAACATTGGTTTCAACACCCTTGGGTAAAGAAGCTAAATCCAAGGCGTGAGACGGTGCTTTGGTATAGACCACTGAAAAAGGCGATTTCCCAGTAGTTCTATGGATGGAATTGTTGTAAGTGAACTCGGCTTGAGAAAGTGCCAAGTCCCATTATTTCGGCTTCTCTCCACAGATGCTTCGTATCAAATTTCCAAGGGTCATGTTCGTCACCTCTGTCTGCCCATCGGTTTGAGGGTGGGCTGTGCTGCTAAAATTGAGGGAAGAATTAAACATGTACCATAGCGTTCTCTAGAAGTGGCTAAGAAATCGGGCATCTCTATCAAAAGTGATTGAATTGGGAACCCCGTGCAACCTGACCACCTCCTTAAAGAATAGCTTGGCAACGCCTTGTGCATCAGTCGTCTTCCTACAAAGAATGAAGTGAGCCATCTTGGAGAACCTATCTATAACCACAAAAATAGTGTCAGCACCTCGTTATGTACGAGGAAAACCTAACACGAAGTCCATAGATAGATCCTCCCAGATATTTTCAGGTACTGGTAGCGGAGTGTATAGCCCAGTATTCTAAGAATGTCCTTTGGATGTCTAGCAGATGTAGCACCGTTGCACGATTCTCCCTACATCCCTTCTCAACTGAGGCTAATGGCATCTTGTAGCCACTGCTGTGATCGTTGCCAATCATAGTTTTAATATTTATAATGCCTGTTCCTAATTCTAACTACGTTACAATAGGCAAGTGTACCTACCGTGGATGTAATATAGTGTCAAGTACAGGGTCGTCCCATAGAGATACACCAACTACTAGTACTAACTCCGTTCCTATTATCTAACCGACGCTTAAATATGTTGGTTGAAACTTAATTACTCTAATCTTAAAACTAATAACTCACTAACAATAACGGTTCGGAAGATTTATCAATTAACAAAAGCAACCTAGATCTTATTCTACTCCTTCTCTATCATGTAATTCATTAGATTTATGAAGATTGATGTAATTGACTTCTTATATTGTCGAATTCCCTAGTCAAGTTAACTACTTTCTCAAGTATATTAACCTATCTAATCCTAGGTTTATCAAATAGGATCTCTCTTTAATTAATAGCAACCTAGAATTGCATAAAGCACATGAATTCGCATCAAAATAATCGATGTAAACAGAAGACTCTTGTTTCCTATCTCTAGAAGAACAATCAAATCTCATTAATTGCATTAAATCTAATCATAAAAGCAATTTCTCAATTAACTAATATGATATCATGCATAAATTCATATTCCGGATCTATGAATCTAAGAAACAATTGAAGGGCATGCAATTAATCATAAGAAAGTCAACAACTTTGCATTAAAAATCGAATCTTCATCACATGATAGAGAAGTTTCGAATAAAATCTAGATTTAGAGTCTACTCCTCCATAAATTGGACAAACGAAATACAATTACTGGAAGAATAAATAAAATTCATAGTCACAGCCCTTAAAGATAGAATCTTCTTCTTGGTGGGTCTTCAATCTCCTTTTGAAATGATAGAATCTTCTTTCCCCTACTGCGATGAGTGCCAGAGCAAGTACAAAATTCATAACCTCATTTCTAGGGCAACTAACGGTCTATTTATACATGTACCCAGGTTGGATACATACACGAGCGGATACACGAGTAGTGTATCTCGTGCTTTCTTCCAAGCGTCCTTATGTGAATATACACAAGTAAGTACATGGGAGTGTATATTGGTCGTGTGACGAAACCCAATACCAATACGTTCGGAATTCGTTACCTAAGATGCTAAGTACCCTCAAGTGGAAACCGCGACCCGTTGTCTATAAGCGAGACAAGAACCTTGGTATAATATGAAGACGCCACAATCGAGATGAAAGATCGATTGATAAGTCGGGATGAACGCCACGAAAGAAAAATCCGATAAGTTCTAGATTAGTTCTTTAAAGAACCAAGAAAGGAATTCTCTCAAAGTGTTTTTTCAAACTTCAAGTTGTATATTCTATATTCTAAATGTTCTAAACCTTAGGAGCTTTATATTAGGGTTTACAATTCGTAACAATAAAGGCCTAAAACGACATCACTTCAATAAGTGCGTAAAAATAACAAAACAAGACATGAAGGCCGGCGTCAGAGAGATACACGGCCGTGTACTTTGGCTATGTATAATTCTGTGGAAATTCTTGACAACATACACGACCGTGTACTTCTAGTCGTGTATCTTTCTGTGGAAATTCTTGACACCATACACGGCCGTGCCTTTGAACCGTGTATACGACCGTGTATGATTCCGTGTAACCTCTAGACTCCTACACGGTCGTGCCTTGTAAAGACACGCCCTCTTCACCTCGTATCCGGTATGACTTGTACAAGAACAAGGGCATTTCCATGGTTGTTCCAATCCTTTCCAACTTCATGATTGCTCCAATCCTTTCCGGCTTCGTGGACATCCTTTATCAACCCGTTAAGTGCTTCCTTGAATCGTTTCGCTCGATTTCTTATGATTGGTCCAGGTGGCACTTCAAGAGGATCCACATTCCATCTTCTGGCTTGGCTCCCATCATGGCTCTCATCAGGCCCTTCCAGATATCTTTTTTATAATCTGCAGCCTCAAAATATACTTCCATCTGAGCCCTGACCTGCTCTAGGTAGATTTCCAGCTTAGGGTTTACCTTGTCTGGCTTAGGTTGGGTGACATCTGGGACCCGGTATGTTCTTTCCCTCGTCTGATACAACTGGTGGATCACGAACTCCCTGGTGGCTCGATGTTTGCCCACTTTGCAGTCCAGCTCTCCGAGGTCTACATTCAGGCTCTCGATTCGGGCTTCCCAAAGTGCTTTAACCTCTGCCAGCTTAGCAAATTTCTCAGCCACTAGTAAGTTCGGATCTTGGTACTCGAATGTGACTGCTGCCAGCGAGGGTCGATAAACTATGTCTTGAATAGTACCGAACTGGTAGACCACTAAGTTAGGATGATAACCTATACATCCGCTGATACCGATTAGAGGCACGGCTTGAAAATTATTGCAGGTTAAGATAACTTTGTCGCAGCAACTCCATCTGGCTGTCCACAAAATGTCATCGGCACTAAAACTTTTAAGCACTTCTACCCAACTATGGCTGATAAGGTCGTCGGGTAGCTTTATCTTCTCTATGCATGAGTCCACGAGGTCCACTTGTTGAGACAAGGTTTTCCGGACCATGTTCAGCCCAAAACACTTGAGGTGGCTTACAAACCATATCAGTATAAGGTTGATATTTGAGCGGAGGATCCCGTAGCCTTTTTTCTTTACGAAGTTTAAGTTTTGGATCTGTTCATCCAATAGAGCCAGGATGTAAGATTTTCCTTCCAGGAATTGGGCCACCAATTCTGCGACTCAGTGGTGGACAAGAAGGTTCCGATGGGGAAGAGTATGGTGGCGAAGGCTGTCAGGATGAAAGCACTCACCCTTCTTTATCTATAAGTCTTGGGGTCCCTACACAATATGTCTTTCCTGTCCCCATTATCTTCTCGGGCTATGAACCAAGCTTTCAACTCATCCATCCGTATGCAGTATCCATTACAGTCTACTAAGGCTTTGTTGATTGCTGTTTTGCGGATACCCAGGAGTCTGCTGAAGATACCGACTGGCCCAACCTCTAGATCCGGTACATAGACCTGGTTGGTTAGTGCTGGAGCCTATAGCAGTTGGGTGTACTCTTCTAGAGTAGGAATAATCTCATGTAGGCCGATGAAGAAAGCCGCGGGCCCTATTTCCCATAGATGGAGCACGGCTCGTACCAAGGGCAAGTTCATCTCCATCTTCATTAATGAGAGGATGGGCCCTGTTTTCTGCTGGATGAAGGCTTGCTCCTCTGGGTTGTATAGGGTGAACCAGTGGTCCAGTACCAATTTCGGGTCCAGAGGTTTGCATACTCGGATCTCTTTGCGGAGGAGGCGGTCAATTATGGAACTAGCCATCTATTACAACAGAAATTTCTAATTACAACAAGAATTATATTACATTACAGGGAAATGTATCTGAACTTCGTGAACAGAACAACAGTATTACATCATCAATCAGTTGTCAGCCCATGATGTCATGTATGCAAATAGGTAGGTTCTAACAGGTTCCCAAGCTCTATGGCCTCCCGCATTCTCGGAGAAATGGATCTCAAGCCATATCAAAGCATTGGGTGGGGTAGCCTAATCAATCCCGAACGGTGATCATATCACTTCGCCCGAAACCTACACAATGGCCCCCCGTCTTAGGGTCCTAAGACGACCCGGGTTTGACCGTAACTATTCACACAATCATATGCATGCAGACTTAACATCAAAAGTAAATAACTGACCTTAAATCAAGTTAAATCCCTGAAAGGTTAGTAGTAGTATAACAATTAAAAGACATTCATTGAAAAAGTGATTTGAGGAGATTTAGGTGGCTAGCTTACTAGAGAGAGATCCCCAGCGGAGTCGCCATCCTGTCGAGTCTAATTTTTTATTTTCCATTCCTAATCTAATCTATACTAGACCCTATGCTCATCTAATGTAGATCCTCCACTTGAGTTAGGAATTTTGTTTTATTTTGGAGTCGCCACCAAACTGTTGTTGGGAAAGATTGAATTAAGACTAATTAAGCAGATTAGTCCTAATTTGGACCACTAGTCGTCGTGATTTCCTCTTCGCGTTTTTTTGTGAAAAGAGGAAAGGGGAAAACCAGAGTTTTTGAGTTCGGAGGCTAACCTATTAAAACCCTAAGGTTACCACCCTAATTTCCTAAAATCTACTTTATCTAAAATGTCTTTCATCTTTTTTTATTATCTTTTTATTTTTTTAATAACCTATTATGAGAAAATGTTTTTTATCCCATTTTAGAGTTGCCCCAAATGGGTGCCTATGTACTTACTATTCAGGATCAAACATGCCGTAGTTCGCTTTCCCTGAAAAACTTTAGTGTGTTTGTGAATTTTAATTATGAAATTTCTTTGGATTTATGTTTTTACCATTTTAGTATTTTTCTAAAAAAATCTAAGCCTAAGCTTGATAATTTGATTTTTTGAAAAATAATAATTTTTAGGAAAAACCAATTTTGGATTTATTTTAAAAAATGATTTTTCTAAGTGATAAAAATTTCATTTCTCTATTTTTCAACCCATTTCTATTATTATTAATTTTACTGATTTTTATCAATTTTTACTATTTTTATTAATTTTTTTATAATTTTCATTAATTTTTTAATTTTTATTTTAATTTTTTTATTGAAAGGTTCTCTTTTATATTATTTATCTACCATAAACTAAAAACTAATTTTTATATATTTTTATTATTTTTCATTTTTTTTATATTTTTGTAATTTATTATTATTATTATTTTATTATTTTCTATTATCCTTACTAAATTAAATCCTAAAAAAAAAACTAATCTAAATTCCAATATTTTTCTATTTTTGAATCATAAATAAAAAATGGATAAATAAATAAATTCGAAAAAATGAAGTAACTAAATAAATAAATAAAATAAAATAATCGAAAAATCCGACTTACCTAGATCCAGGTCAGTGCACGAGTCGAGTCGGATCAGGTCGAAGCGGGTCGGGTCGGGTTGATCGTGTACGGCGGCTGGGAGTGCTCGTTGACGGCATTCTAGCGGCCTTTCGAAGCGATTGAGGTGTCGGTTCCTAGGTTTTCAGGGGTGGGGAACTCAATTGTGGTGGTGGATTTCTCCAAAAACACCTCCTGGTGGCAGCTTGATGCTTGATCGGTGGTCGCGACTTGGCAACTCCGGTGAGGCTTCGATTCCCTCTCTTTTCTCTCTTTTTCTCACTTTTGATCCGTGCCTCTGCCTCCTCTCTTCATCCTCTATTTATAGGCATAAGAAATCGAGCTGGATAAGCTCGGATTTCATCCGATTGAAGCAAATTGGATTTCGGTTGAAACCCATCTCCAATTTGCGCAAATCCTTTGATTTGTTGCAATTTGATTCCAATTGGATGATGTTTATCTTATTTCTGTAAAAGATCTGCTGGATTTGTGCAAAAAAATCGAATCAAAACGGTCGAAATTCGATTTTTCCTCCTCGCTGGCGATCTCAGATGAAGGTTGAAGATGATCACGCACCCGGCGCGTACGTCCGCTCTAGCCAATCAGTTGCTGCCACGTGTCCCAAGCGATGAAAAAAATCGCAAAACGCGGATTCTGCCTCCCCCGCATTTCGAACCTGTGACCGAAGGGTTAAATTGTAATAATATTCCTATTAAGTGTGATAACACAAGTACTATAAATCTTAAAAAATCCAATTCAATATTCAAGATCTAAACATAGAGAAATTCAACATCATTTTATATGGGATCATGTATCTAACGATGACATTTATAGAATCTATTCCAACTAATCTTCAACTTGCAAACATATTTACTAAACCTATAATAACTTTTATTGATATCTAAGAAATTCAAAGAAAGATCCTTTTAACTACTTAATTAAAAACTGAAATAAAATCTACTCAAACAAGAACTATGAGAATATTATAAAATAAACCTTTCAATTGAGAAGGTGGGAATTAAGAATTTACCCTAGACATGCTAATTAAATTGCCATCATGTTATTTAGAGTAACCTATGTATTGTTATTCAAATGGGTTTATAACCATAAACCTTCAATTAATTAGTCAACTTCTGTATCTCTAATTAACAAAGGATTCTAAATTACATCCATACACTTCCTAGTACTATGATTGCCTAATGTCCCAATGCAATTACCCCTAATTCGTTAGTGGATAATTAATTAGAACAGTGCTTTAAACTCTAGATAAACCCTAATTCAACTAATTAACGCTGCTTCCACTTTGTTATATTAATCCAATTAAGAATCCCTAAGTAATTATGTTTCAACTCTCGTATTGATAAAATTTCTAACAATTAAAACCTTTAAGAATTTCAATTGAAATTATAGGAATTGCAATTATGAATAATCCACAAATACCTTAATCTAATAACATGACTACAATTATCACTTTAGCAATCTAAGGTTTCATTCTTCTTGCCACCAATTGAATCTAGCCAGCCATAGATTTAACAATGAATGCACAAGTTACAATGGAATATTTGAGATAATTCATAAATAATATAAACACAAGTCATAAATTTGCATAGATAAATAAAGATCAGAAATCACCAATTTTGTGATACAATTGGAGAGAATTCGAACACAAAACTCTAGAGACCAATTCCCAAAGCCAACTAAAAATACTTCGCAAATGATCACAAGGAAAACTTGTTTCAATCTCTTATTCTTGCTATCAAAATGAAATATTCTCTCAAAGAACAAAAGTCTGAAAACTAAAAATTGCCAAAAGTTCGTCCCTTTACATTTCTTCTCAAAGGAATATATAAAAACAGTCAGGAAAATAAAAAGTCGCATTTTTCGTAGGTGTTCCACCACATGAGGCATGACCGTATGATAAGTGGTGTTTCCACCACCACATGAGGCATGACCATGGTCTCACCCCATAGGCTCCTTGGTATCTTTCATAGATGTTCCACCACATGAGGCATGACCGTATGATAAGTGGTGTTTCCACCACCACTTGAGGCACGGTCGTGGTCTTACCCCATAAGCTGCTCGGTATTTTTGCAAACTCCATTTCTTTTGGTTCCAGCCTCTTCCTAGGACCATCTGATATCCCTTGCCTATTGATTTTCTTCATTTCTTCATGTTTTTCAGCTCCTAATGCACTCTTTTCCTGTATGATTCCATTGATTCCTAAAATATCAAAATACAAGCACTTCAGTATCTTTATCTTGGTGATTTGTTTTCAAATTTAACAATAACAACCTCCAAATCACAAGATAAATCATGAGATAATATGCAGTTATCAGGGAGCCCCCATCTACAATAGGCAAACTGAAATTCTTTTTAAGCTTGTAAATTAAACAATCTGATGATAGTATCTTTACACATCGAGAGAATTACAAATGAAAAATTCTAAAAAAGTTTGATTTTGAAAAGGTTAATGTAGTTTCAACTCCAATGAGTACATCAACGAGGTTAAACTTAGATTCTAATTATAAGAAAGTAAATGAGACATTATATAGAAGTCTTGTCGGTTCTTTACTTTATTTAACTACATCCAGACTAGATATATTGTTTAGTCTTTATATATGTGCATGATTTCAAAGTTCTCTTACCGAAACACATCTCATTGTTGCGAAAAGAATTTTTAAATAGATAGTCAATATTGTAAGGTTAAGGATTTAGCATCCTAAAAATCAAAATTTTGCTTTAATAAGATTCTTAGATGTTGACCATGTGGGCTGTAAAGTGGGTTGGAAAAGCAGTTATAGAACATGTCACTTTGGGAGATAAGTTAATTTCTTGGTCATCTAAGAAATAAAACTTTGTTACCCTCTCCACAACAAAAGCAGAGTATATTTTGATTGGAAATTGTTGTGCACAAATCCCTTAGATTAAATAATGGTTATTAGATTATGGGTTAAATTGTAATAATATTCCTATTAAGTGTGATAACACAAGTACTATAAATCTTAAAAAATCCAATTCAATATTCAAGATCTAAACATAGAGAAATTCAACATCATTTTATATGGGATCATGTATCTAACGATGACATTTATAGAATCTATTCCAACTAATCTTCAACTTGCAAACATATTTACAAAACCTTTAGATAAAGTTAGGTTTGAATACATAAGAAATAAAATTGAAATTTGCAATCCATTTTGTTAAATTAATTTATTAAATGCTTATGTTAAAAGGAGAGATGTTCTTGAATCTAGTGCATAACCTCAAGGGGAGAACCTTGTCAACTAAGTTAGAAAAAGGAGGAAACAATTCTAGAATTTGATCAAAAAACATAAAAATTCTTAATTAAGATAGCAAAGTAGGTAGTTTAGAGAGTAGAGAAGAAATTATGAAAGAAACAACTCTTAAGCAATCTAAAGAGGCAATCGACCAACAGTATTCTGAATAAGAAGTCAATCAAAACTATATCCAATCTCTTAGCAAAGGTTAACGGTATCGGTCCTCCTACTATCTAACTTTAGAACTATAGGCAAGTGTACTTATTGATTCTATAGTATAGTGAATAAAGATATCGAGTATTGATCCCACAAGGATTATGAGAACTAGTAATTACCCTTTTTTTAATTATCTAATTGGAAAAATTAAATAAATGAGTAAATAAAATAGATAATGAATAAATTAAAGAAAGCAATAATTAATAAAAACATATTCAGGTATTGAATCCCTCTAGAATTACTAATTTCATTAACTAATTATTATTTAAATTCTTATTTTATTCCTAGACTGTAGGAATTCCTAAATTAAACTAATATCTCTCTCAAGTCATACTAATTCGTAATTCTAGGTTAATCAATTAAAATCTCTTCCTAATTAAAATCCTTAAAATTACATTACATTCGATCTTTGAATTCCACTATTAAGTTTTACCTTAATCTAAAGGAATTGCATCATCTTATCTCTAGGATTAAATTCAACTCCTCTCAGTTATACTAGATCTATTCTTATATAAAATATCTTTATCTTTATATAAAAAAATCAAATTTTAACTAATATGCTAGTAATATTAAATTAAAAATAATAAAAACACATAATTGAATCATAAAAATGCTAAATAAATCATTAAATGATAATCATAAAAATTGCATGTTCGTTCTAGGATTCATCATATCCAAATATAAAAGAAATTAAGCTATAAACATGTTAAATCTAAAAACAGAAATATAAAAAGAATACATAAATAAAAAAAATTGAAATTAAAATATAGAACTTCCTAATCTACTATAATCTTTTAATTCTATTCTACTCTCTAATTCTATCTAATATTTTCATTTAAATTCTAATTCTATCTATCTCCGCTACTAATTGGCTTCTCGGCTATATATATATATATAGGAGTCGGCATGATACGGACATATCTTTCGCGTGCTTTCCTGCGTATGAATCTCTAGTGTGCTGCAATCGGTTCGTTTTCTCCTAATCGTCGTTGTAATCATCCTCTAATTTATCTATATTGATTTGTCATATCTATACTAATCTGATATCCATCGTTGATTCTCTTGTCTCAGATTTGTTCTTTGAAATCTGATCGTCTAATAATCTAAACTGCTTTGCTCCACGGATCTGGTCCGATTGTCCCATTTTGTCGACTATTTTCTCATCGTCCGGTTCTATTGTTCATCCTTATCACCGTTATATATATATATCAGACTCGGAACTTGGCGCTACATAGGCACGATTTGGCTTCAACACAGCCGTGCAATCCCGCATGCATCCAATTTGTGCATTTTCTTTGTTTTACTTCCTTAAAGGACCACTCACTCGAGTTAGAACCAAAGGATTATAAAACTTGATCAGATGGAACCCAAGAAAAACCATATAGTTTCTTCGTACACTTTGCATGATTGTTTTATTATCAATCAAATATACTTATCATTACTTTAAGACAACATTTGATGATTCAAGTCGGTGGTGTACTATAGCCGATGGTGTAGCCAAAGAAGGCCAACAGACCTTAAAGCTAGCGGCTTTCACTTAAACCGGTTTATGCCGAGTTTGATTGCAAAGCTTTGTATCTTTATATGCATTTTGGGGATTGAGAAATGACAGATTATGAACCTTTGAAATATACACTTTACACTTTGAGTTTCCTCTCAACTCTTATCAATCCTTAGATAGTGGCGAGTGATGGCATCAGAATTATTGTGTGTTGTATTAATTGTTTTGTGCTAAGACTAATCCTTTTGTTAATGCATAATATTTGGTAAGGGTTTAGGTTTTGGTTATTATTATGTTTGATTTATTCAAATTGATTGCGATTGTTGGATCTTGAATTTGGAATTAGGCGTATCATTCCTTCAACACATTTTTCAGTAGCCCTTTTAGCATGGGTGATTTTCATTGTTGGTCACAGTTCCTTTGCTTTATTTGGATATGTTCATGTTAATTCATAATATTTTTCTATTAAATCATAAAGTATGTTTTAAGACTTTAAAATCAAAATATAAAATAATTAAGTACAATGTAAATACAAAATATAAGAGAATTAAATAAAAATTATTAATAATTTCTAGCGTGCTGCAATCGGTTCATTTTCTCCGAATCGTTGTTCTTATCGTCCTCTAATTTATCTATACCGATTTGTCATTCATATCTAAAGCAATCCAATCTCCATCGCTGATTCTCTTGTCTCAGATTTGTTCTTCGAAATCTAAACTGCTTTGCTCTACGAATCTGGTCTGATTGTCCTATTCCGTCAGCTATTTCCTCATCGCCTGGTTTAATTGTTCGTCCTTATCGTATATATATATATATATATATATATCAGACTCGGAACTTGGCGCTACGTGGCACGATTTAGCGTCAACACGGCCGTGCAATCCGACATGCATCCAATCTGTGCATTTTCTTTGTTCCGCTTCCTTCGACACGATTTTGAGCACGTCTTTTAGCATGGCTGATTTCCATTATTGGTCACGGCTTCCTTTGTTTTGTTTGCACACATCTATGATTGAATTTTTATTTTGTAAAAGTTATATTTTTTATCTTCAACTTTCATAATATTTTTTTATTAAACCATAAAATATATTTTAAGATTCTAAAAATAAAATATAAAGTATAATATCAGTATAAAATATAAAAAAATTAAATAAAAAAATATTTTAATTTATATAAATAATTAAAACTTTATAACGCTTATCGGTTAATATTTTATAGCAAAAAGTAAGATATCCTTTTCTTGATATGTCTAGTCAACTAGAAAAAAGATTCTAAAATTCTTCTGTAAATTGGAAGGCCTTCTAGTTCCAATATCATATCAAAAAGGCAAATATATATATATATATATATATTCCCTTCTAAAACTGGCCCCCAAAGAAAGAAAAAAAATCAATGAAGGAACACTCTAAAAAGAAGAGAGTTTAGGTCCAACAAAATAAAAAAGTCAAGACAAAACATATTGGAGAAATCTCCCAACAAGATGACAACACCCCAAAGTGACTCAAAAAATTATTGAACAAAATAACTCCCAAGCTAAAGAAATAAATTTTTCTTTTTCTAATCTTTTGTATTTTTGTTTTCAATTAATAAATTTTAGTTTGTTTTAATTTTTATGCATATTTTATGTTTTTGTATTCTTATTCTTGGTTTTGTTTTATATGAGAACAAAAAAGGGGAGAAAATAAAGAAAAACATAGTGAAAAAAAAAAGATAATAAAGGATAAATAAAGTAATCGATAAAATAATCCAAAATGAAAAAATAAAGTGGGGGAGATAGTAAGGTAATTTGAATAAAATAAAAAGGAGAACCTGACTCGAAATCAACTTGGAATTGCTAAGTCACAAATTGGGATTAGAGGAACTAAACCTAGAACCATGTGGTTGGTTCACTAAAACCGATGGATCATTTCTTTACATCCAAAAATGTTACAATTTAAATATATATGTTACTTAGTTATGGTCCGCAAAAATACCATACATAGGGAGATGAACCGCTATAGAATCTTATTAATATTAAATAAAATGGTACAAATATCGAAGAAGGATATAAAATCTTACCTTTGTTACAAGCGGATCCTATTTCTAAAAAGTAATGTCTCTCTCTCTCTTGGCTTTTGCCTTTTATTATTTCTATTTATCAACAACATCTTTATGTTTGTCATCATATTCATATTCACTTATTCTCTCTCTCTCTCTCGCTTTTTGTTTATGCTTTGGCTACTTTTTGCTCTTTTTTTTTTTTTTTTTTGTTCATGGGCTGAAACTGCTTGTTCTAATAGGTTCGGCAAGTAAACCTACCATGGACCCATGGAACTGATGGTTACTATACAAGTCATGACAAGTGAGTTTAGGTCATGGTTTTGGATTGGAATCATCATGTCAATTCCTGTAATGTAATTTGACAAAGGGAGATATTAATGTAACCTATATTTAATAAATAAAATGAAAAAATAAAATAAAATGAGGCAATAATTGCTTTCTAATTGTAATTCACTTGATTGTTATCAAAAATTTTCATGAGAAAGGTTTTATTATCATCAAAACAGAAGAATGTTAAAATCTCTCAACAAAATTTTGATGATAATAAAAGGAGTTATGTTATTTCTAAAATTTTTATTTTTAGTGTACAAGTTGGATGTAAGAAATAATTTTTATTGATAAAAGGTTTATCTAAAGCTAAATTCTAAAGGGATAAGTACATGGATAATATGCTTCAAAAAAAGAAAGGATGAAAAAAATAGAAGCAACATTTAAAGTTGAAGGAAATTAAAATCGAAATGAATTCATTAAAAGCTATTAGAACCTAATCTAATACAGAAACTAAGTGGATCAGAAACATGTTTAAAGGATTGGTTTTCACTATTAGAATTAAACTATCGGAACTTGTGCAAAATCTAGGAAAGTTGAAATCAACTATTAGAGTTTGGTTATTGGAAGTCAGGATCAACTCTGTATCATTTCTAGATACAAGTAAGGATTACATATTTAAATATGCATCAGAATATTTAAGTTAGGCATGTGTTGAATTCAAGACCTACCTTCATTTGTCAAATATATTTGGATAATATATTTAAGCAATTTCAATAAAGTTGGTATTTTTACATCACATAGATTAGTTGGAAGTTCAAGTATGAATCATAAAGGAAAGTAAATCATTACAATAAGGATAAAAACAGTAAGACATCTACAAGATGATTATCAACAATTAATATACCTAATATTGATTGTAGTCAAATATTTCATATTGTTGTGATGAAGCGAGGAATTCATATAATTGAAGTATTTTGGGATAAAATTGGAGAATTAAAGACAGATGTAAAGAACATTATGAAGATACCGTCAAGAAGGATTAAATTAAGGATATTGCATCAATAATTCAAAATTAATCATTGAAATTCAAGTATAAATACAAATCATCTATCCTTGACAAAGATATAGAAGAAATATGATGCAAAGCATCTAATCAAGTTTTATTTCTATTGTATTTCTAATCAAGAACTAAACTTGTAGAGGAGCTAAATTTTATTTTTCCTGGTGGCTATATTCTTTTTTTATTGTAGTATGTAGAGTAAAGTTAGATAAGTATAGTAGTAAATAATTATTTCAAGGGTTGGTAGACGATTGTAACTCTTAAATTTTAAAGCTTTTGATATAGTGGAATGGCCAATGGAGACAACCCGATTCCAACAAGTGAAGGTTGGAATATTGAACTAATACATAAAGTGGAACTATAATAACTTCTTTTGTTTGATCTTTTATCCTTACACTTTTTTATTTTAATTTAATTTATTTTTGTTGCTATACCTATTTAATTTCCACCACTTAGTAATCAAAAGGTCATTTCTAAAAAAGTTTTAAAACTTAAAATCAATCAATCCATCCCCTCTTGATCGCTAATTTGAGACTAAAAAATTAAGTGAAATGAGATTGATAAGTTATATATTTATAGATTTTTATCCAATTTTTTATTATATTTATATGTATATTTTTGTATTTTTAACAGAAAAAATATATATTTAAAATATAATATCAAGCAGATTCAGTCATAATGCGGTTAAAAGTCTAAGTCAAAGTTTACGTGCCATGTAATAAAAAGAAAAATAGACTTGGGCCGGAAAAAAAAAAAAAAACAAAAGGAACGGCCATATATGTTTTCTTTGGCAAGGGGAAAAGAGGACGAGGAGAGCCAGAAGGGCCACGAGAAACCGGAGAACGAACAGAAGAGAAAACAAATAAAAAACGACGGACATTCACGACATCGACATCACGAACGAAGGAACTCGGAGAACGGACATTCACGGAGGATAATGAAGACGGAGATTCCCTATGATGATTTTAATTCTTCATCCATTACTAAGTGATCTCTTTATAGACTGCAAATTAGAAACTTCAATAATAAAGTATAAAGCAGTTCAAGAAAATAAAATGTTATCTATTCTAAATAAACCGTTGGCTTATATAAGCTTTACAAAGAGATAAATTTGGAAAACAAATAACTCACATTAAACAATCAACTTGATAAATGGCTAATAACGTGGTAAATG
This sequence comes from Laguncularia racemosa, assembly GCA_037954665.1. Taxonomy (NCBI): domain Eukaryota; kingdom Viridiplantae; phylum Streptophyta; class Magnoliopsida; order Myrtales; family Combretaceae; genus Laguncularia; species Laguncularia racemosa. The sequence continues at coordinate 19,376 of JBBMOL010000215.1, forward strand.
ACTAAAGAAATGGTCAAACTCTACCTACATGTCCTAAATAATAGGATCTATTAACTTAATGAACTTTTGACTACTTCAAACAATCCCAACAATTCCTCCCCTAAACCAATTGCACTAATGCTTTCAGTTTACTCATGGTACTATGCACACACCCATTGACTCATGCAGCTTCAAGAACATATCCAGCTTAAGTGGCTTTATCATAATGTCTACGACTTGTTCTTGTGTAGTACAATGCTTCAACTCAACAACTCCGTCTTTGGTCAAATCATGCAAGAAATGAAACCTTACATCTATGTGTTTGCTGCGTCCATGCATGAATAGATTCTTGGATAGCTTAATGGTGGAATTGTTGTCACATAACACAATGGTACACTTCCCTTGAGGATGATCAAGCTCTTCCAATACTCTCTTCATCCACACCCCTTGACAAGCACAAGAGGCAGCTGCTACAAACCCTGCTTCAGTAGTGGACAAGGCAACTATAGGCTGTTTTTTTTAGGACCAAGACACAACTCCTTCATTAAGTAGAAAGACATAACCAAAAGTGCTTTTCCTATCATCTACATCTCCTACATAATCACTATCTGTATATGCCATCAACTCCCCATTACCCTCCTTTCCA